>JAWZYU010000436.1:0-137000 GCA_038380435.1 Ryuthela nishihirai | reverse complement strand
TGGATATACATTCAGCGACAGCTTTATTAAATACATTTCCATGTTATATCAATAGTAATTGAGATACAGCTCAGTAACTTCTTAAAAACTTTTTATAAAAAAATGAAACTGAAGATAATTTAAAGATTTCAATTAAATCTATTTTAATCTCTATTTTCAACAATATTCATTCACTATTTATAGAGTTATGGAAAGTTCACATAACAATTATGTTAATTTTCACCAATTTTGAACGATTTTTAGCAGAACGAAAATAATTTGCTAAATATTTTAGCTTCCATAACTCTTTAAATGCTGAAAGAATAGTATTGGAAATCGAAATTTAAATTGATTTGAGATCTTTAAATTGTCCTTGGTCAGATATTTTCACAAAAAGCTTATTTAAGAAGTTACTGAGTTACTATTGATGCAACATAGGACTATTTAATAAAGTGGCCATGCAAATGTGTTTTGATATTACGGATTTCATGATTATATCACATGTACTTCATATCAAATTACGAGAATTTGTATGATATAATTCTGAGAAATTATTCTGATCTCACTCTTAAAATTAAATTTTATCGAATTAAAGCATTAGATCTCAATTTATTACAATTTATCTTATTTCCAACTGTTAACATAATCATAACAAAAATCTGTGGTAAAATTAAAATTTTGCTGCCTGAAGTAAGTTTTAAATGTTTTTCCTTTCAAAAGATATTTAATCTGATGTGGCATAAACATCATCTTCAATTTAAGAAAAATTTCCCTGGAGTTATCCAATGAAAAGTTTTGTTTTTTTTCCCCTTTTCATCTGAATTTCAAAGTTATTATTCTTGTGTGTCAAATTGTATTTATGTAAATTCTGCTGTTTTTTGCCTCAGTCCAAACTGCTTGCAAAATAAAGATTTTTCCCCGTAGCTTACTTATTTTTCAATAAAAGTTTGCAACTGCTGCTCTAATTGTTTAATGTGTCATATACTCTGACTTTGACACAGTGACAATAAGAATTTATTCACTTGATCAGCACACTAATAAGCTGATATTTAAATTATCAAAGCCAGTGATAATACTACTTTTTAGTGGGTACAATGTAGTTTCAGGGTCTTCAATTTATTTTTGCAACACTCTTTTGCTCCCCCCCCCCCACAGCAATCATTTGGTAAGAATAGAAGAGGTTGTCATAACCACGACTGAATTTTTGTATAGCAGGCTTATATCTCGAATAGATTTATCCTTTAAATTTACATTTAAAGGGATTCCTAAGAGTTTGCTTCATGGTTATGATCATAACAGGCATCTCAAAAACGTTTACTATATATCTACACGTTGAATTTATATTGATGCCAATACTGTATCATATACTTCTTACTAGTTTTTCTTCTGATGGGAATGAATATTAAACATTGCTTTTCTCATTCTTCGAAATATAATTCATGGACTTTGCTACTGCACAGTTCAGCATGATCAAAACATAAATAATTACCTGAAAGATTTCACAGAGGGAAATATCCACCAAGTCAAGAACAAAGATAGACATGAAAGAATGGATGGTTTTGTAAATCCTTTAGCTCAGTTGGCTTAGCTATCCCCATTGTGATATAATGGAGAAAGCCCTCTAAGGCACACTGGAATGACCTTGGCAAAGCAGCCTTTTGGTGCTACCTGCATATACTCACCCTGATCCAGCATGTTCTTTAACATGCATGGGGTATGGCTCTCCTGCACATGGGGAAAATGGCTTAACATCCCATCCAAATGGATGGTGGCCTTTCCATGCCCACTGTTGTCCTCTGCTGATGGTGGGCAAAGTGGGGGAGTTTTGTGGAGTATATTTGTGCTGGGTTGGGTTGTTTTACCTCTGAGCGGCACTTTTTTGCACACCATGGGCTAAATGGCCAGGTCACATGGACCCCGAAGGCTCAGAGAAGGTGGGGGAGGGGACCCACTGGAACAGCTGTTGGGAGACAGATGGTAACCTCCCGTCAAGGCCATCCAGCGTGTTCTTTAACGTACACAGGGTATGGCTCTCCTGCACACAGGACCACGGCTTAACATCCCATCCGATGGGCGGCGGCCTTTCCAAGCCCATCGGTGTCCCCTACTGACCATGGGCAGGGCGGTGAATTTTGCGGAGATAAATCTCAACGCTAACCCATATTTGCGCTGGCCCAGCTGGGACTCAAATATGGGAACTGCTGATTATCAAATGAGTTGCCCCCCCTTTAATTTGAAGGCAGTCAATAAAAAGACTCCAGAGCTTTTGAGTAAAATGGTTGTTTTGTTGCATGACAGCATCTGTTCCCATACTGCCCATATGACAATGTTGAATAGCTATGGCTGGGAATGCCTAGAACATCTTCCCTGTAGTCCTGGCATCTCCTGTATTAGATTTTTATATTTCTGGACCTCTAAAAAATGACTTTTATGAAGAGATGGAAGCATATTTCCTTCTCTTCATAAAGAAAAGCTGGATTGAAAAGAAGGAAGCTGGAAGAGAGGGTATAATGTTGCTAATTTTCCAATGGACAAATGTCTCAATAGGCATGGTGAATTTGAACAGATCAATAAAGGAAGAAGAAGGTGCTTACCCACACAAAGGATGGAGATAACCTAGAAGTTATATAGGGGAAACTCAAAGTCTAAACATTTCAGCAGTGCATTAGCTTGAGGAAGCCCCAAGCTGGTTGGGGTGAAACAAGTAGCAATGTTCACCTTTGCTTTTAAAGTTAGTTTTTTTTTAACCCTTTTAAAGTTTTTAGTTGTTTAAAACATAAAAAAGTTTAATATGAATTTTGAGTAAATGGGCCTAAAAAGAATCTTTCATCAAACCTCTTGGACTATAACAACCAAAATAAAATTAAAAAGTTTCCTTCCAATGCAAAGGTTAAAAGTAGAGATAATCCAAACAGTGGATGCAAAAATCATCAGAAAGCACAGAACTTGACTTGGGATGAAAGGAACAAGTATCAACAGAACTCCTATTAGAGAAGACTCTATAAAAGTGAGAGGGCTGGTATACATAGCAACTATAACATCGAACCTGTCAGAAAATGATAGACGAGTTTAATCCGGTAAGATAACATTATCGACTTAGCTGAGTGAGTGTCTGCAGATACTCATATACTTACAGAGAGAAGGAATGGTAATATATATCAGAATATTTTTAACTTTGGTACTTTTTGTACAAGTAGAAAAAGGACTAAGTTTAAGATATCTGAAATAAGAATGTTGTAGACATTGCAAAAGAAGCAAAAGCAGCAAGTTAGGCCTGCTCAAATTCAGTTTTAAACCGTAAATACAGCATAATTGTGGAAAATTTATTTATTTCTGAATAACAAAATTTTTTTTTACTTCAAACAAGAAAAATTATTCTCTTTTTATAATATTTCTGCAGTACCATACTCTGAGAAAGGTTCAGGATTTTTGCCAATTGTGTTGAGTTAGATAAACAAGTTAACTTTAGGGGAAAAAAAAAGCAATCAACAGAAATAGGCCATATTATATATCAAATTAAACAGAATTGAACTCCAAATTTATGAAGGCAAAAAATTTAAACAAATTTAAAAACATATTAATTTTAATAAAATGCTTTCAGAGTGATATAGTGAAAAAATAAATTTGACTCTGCAATTAAAGCTTAATATTGAAAAAAGTGATGAATAAATGGTTAAATTATATAGTAATCGAAAATAAATTTCTTCCCAAATATAACATTTACCTGAAACATGATTTTTATTTCTTTTAATTAATTTATTTACTTTTTTTATTATTATTTCAGTGTGGTGTATTTTAAAACACAGGCCAATGTTATATAAGGTGACTTTGGTTGCTCACATTAATGGGATTTTCTGTTCTGTTTATGAAATGGAAAAACACTTTCTTGAGTGCCTTGTTTACTAAACATTATGAATTTTTTTTCTTTGGGTGTTCAAGTTTGGTGATCTTGGCCAAGTGCAGAAAGGTCCATGTACCAAGAGTAAAAAACAAACATCTCAATCGTCAGAGTAGTACAGCAACATATTGGGGAGAGGGGGGTAAAATCTTTTAAATTAATTAAATATAAACTTAAAAATTTATAATTAAAAAAATTAAATTCTACCCATAGAGGGTGGATGGGGAATAAAATACCCTCAGTGTAGCAGGGGAGGGAGGGGGTAAAAACCCTTGCCAAAACTGCCCTCCCACAGGAGAACTGATTTCCATGCGAAGGAAGTCCATTTTGCTTCCGTACCCAAGACCTCATTCATTTTCAGAAAACGATACAAGATCAGAGTTTTTTTTACTGGAAAATAAAGAAATAATAAAAGAAAAAATTATCATATATCCTAATGCAATGCTAAATCAAATATCCACAACAACAAGTTGTAAACTGGCCATCCAATGTAATGTAGCTGCAAAAAAAGCAATCGACCAAAAGATTGGGAAATATCGGTAATTTACGAAAATAAATCTACAGAAATAAAAATGAAGGTTTAAACATAAAAGTATAAATACTAACTGGATGCACAGTGAATTTATTCAAAGTCTGAGAATAGCACTCACTGTAAACAATCCACTTTGTAGCCACTTAATTGCCACATGTACCAGCAATTAATTAAATCACGGCAACTACTTTCCCATCTCTTGTGATGATGCAAGTAGTTTTACAATAACACACTATGGCCTTGCTCTGGCTTATAGTTTTGATTTGATGAGCAGAAACCATGCAAAGAATGCTGGGATAAATGATATATATGATAAAAAATAATTCTAGGAACAGTAAAATAGTTTTAAGGCAGAAAAAGAGTGTAAAACGAAAAAACAACAACAGAGATAAGTACTTTGCAATTATTTCCAAAATCTTATGCTTTTAAAAATTTTTGGTTACTTTTCAGATTTTCAAAACTTAAAAAAAAAATTGTCGATAATAGTTCAAATCCAACTTGTGAGCACAAAACAGAGGGTTACTTCAGCACAGAGTAATATTAACGAACAAATTGGCAATAACCTATAGCACTTATAAGAAATGGCAATCAGATGGCTTTAACAAATCATTTATATTGTAATTTAATAAAATATGCATCAAATGAAAAACAAAAATATTATTTTTCAAGCTTTAATTATGTATTTTTTATAAGATATATGCAAGAAAATTTTCAAACACAATTCCTATTTTTTAAAATCGATTTTTTTTTTTGTTGTACTAAAAATGAACAAAGACATCTTGGGCCTCTCATTTCACATTCTGTCAATGTCTATGTTCATTGGAATCATTGGAAAGGCAAAATTACATTATTTAATTAATGCATGGAATCATGCTTCATTATATGCCATTTTCAGTAAAACATACCTTTGTCACTATAATCATCAACTAAAACAACTTCTGCTAAGAACTGAAGAGGTGATCTATTAAGAACACTGTGAATTGTACGAAGCAAAGTAGACCAGCCTTCATTGTGGAATACAATGACTACACTTGTACTTGGAAGATCGGTTGGGTAATGCCAATACTTACATCTGCAATAAAAATTATTTTAATTAGAAATATATTTAATCACTCTTAGTTATATGTCAACATCAAATTTAGAGGAATTGTCTTGAGCTAGTGAGATACAAATCCATGACATAATTTTAATTAGCTTGACTTAAGACAAAAATATTTGAATGTCCTAATATATGTATCTCAGAATGTTTACATTACATTAATAAAATCCTTAGGTAACCAAATGCTACATACTGTATATTGGGATAAATGTATATACTAGTATGTCTATACTTCACCACAGCTGCTGCATGAGGCCCTGCTGCATAAGGGTATGTCAAATAATAATGTCAATCCACATCAGGGGCATAGTGGAGGATTATTGGGGGGGGGGGGGGGGGGAGGGGGAAGATAACGAAAATTTTCCAACTTGGATTTCAAATTTTGCCAACTGAGAAAATAGGACCTTTATTTACCAAGTAATCATTTATGTCTCTGTCAGGGGCAGCTCCCCACATTTTTTACCACCAAGATTTTCACATTCTTTGATTTATACATAAGAATGGTTTTAAGCATTGATTGACTAATTGCTGTAAGTTTCGGCTAGTTATCTCATTTTAGCAAACTGTTCTTATTTTCACAACCCAGTCCCAATTTCCACAACTCACTTGCATTCTACAAAGTGGCTTCGAATTTTTCTAACTGCTATATATTGTGCCAAGCTACCTCGATTTGACCAAGTCCCATAGATTTTGCCAACCACTCATAATTATACAGAAAAAAAAAAACAATTTTTACATCATCATCATTCTCAAGCAGCCATGGGCTATGGAGGTCCAACCAGACCGTGAAATTTAGTTCTCCAAGCAAGTCTGTCCTTAACTACATCTACTGCATCTGGCCACTGTACACCAATACTAATAAAGTCCTGTTTGACATTGTCTGCCCATCGCATCCTAGGTCTCCCCCTCTTTCTGAGGCCTTTAGGCACACTGTTCATAACCCTATTCGCCAATCTATAATTATCCATACGGGCAACATGGCCAAACCAATGGAGTCTCTCTCTGCACAATATGCTGCTTAAAGGAGGTTGCAAACTCTTTTGCCTAACCTCATCATTAGTTACAAAGTTGAACCACCTAATGCCCAAGATACTGCATAAGCATTTAGAATCAAACGCATCTAGTTTCCTGCTATCTTATTTACAAAACATCCAAGTTTCACTACCATAACTAACCCTAGAAAGAACCAAACTATTATACAGCCTAATTTTAGTCTTTAGGTGTATACACTTCTTTCTCCACATTCTCCATAGATTCTTAAAAGTCCCGGCAGCAATCCCTATTTGTCTGTTAATCTCATGCCACACATCACCATTATCTGTTACATAGCTCCCAAGATAATTAAACTGTGACACCTGCTCAAGGGTACAACCATTCAAATTAACTGAATCACAACCTGCCTGACCAATTTTCATCACCTTAGTTTTCTCTCTGTTTATAACCAAACCTACTCTACTACCAGTCTCATCAACAGCTCGAATGAAGGAGTTCATCTCATCAACATCATTTGCCAAAAGGGCTAAATCATCAGCATAATCTAAATCAGAAATTTTCGTATCTCCAGTCCATTTAAGGCCAAAACCTTTCCCTTCAAGTGAATTTCGCATAACATAATCAATAACCAAGCTAAAGAGAAAAGGAGACAAAATTCACCCTTGTCGAACATCAGAAGTAATGCTAAACCAATTGCTACAAGTCTTACCAACTCTCACACATGAATCAGTGTTATTATAGAGAGCTTTCATTACGTTAACAAACTTGTCAGGTATACCATATGATCTCACAATCAACCACAAATTATGATGATCAACAGAGTCAAAAGCCTTTTTGAAATCAACAAAGTTAGCAACCAAAGGTTTCTGAAACTCTAAACATTTCTCAAGGATCTGCCTAAGTGAAAATATCTGATCCACACATCCCCTACCACTTCTGAATCCACATTGCTCATCACGCAATTGACTGTCAACCAGATTCTTAATTCTATTTAGCACAATCATAGAAAGAACTTTACCTGGAACAGAGTAGGATGATACCCCTATAGTTATCACAAGAACTGCGATCACCTTTTTTGAAAATAGGGATAACAATAGCTCTGGTAAAATCCTTAGGAACCATGCCTTTATCATAAAAGTTATTCAGAATTTCAGTTATCCAAGTGGTAACTGAAACATTCCCAGCTCTGAGCATTTCTGTAGTAATTTCATCTACCCCTGGGGATTTATGAAGTTTAAGTTTAGAGATAGCCAAAATAACTTCAGATTGTGTTATAGGGCCAACATTAAAGCTGCCAATGCATCTATCATCATTACAAACAATGGGAGTAGAACTAACCACATTGTTTAGAACATCACTGAAATGCTCAGCCCACCTAGTCATGACAGAATCCTCCCCTTCTATAACCTTACCTTTTTTATCCTTCAATCCTGTATACCTGTCCGTTTTCTACCACACAAAACATTAACTATCTGGTACAGCTGTTGTGCTGTCTAACTGCTTCCTCGGCTTTGTCAGCCAAACCATCAAGCCAAAGATTCTTATCAGTAGCTAACTGATCCTTTACACGTTTATTAAGCTCTCTGTAGCCGTCCCGTGGCCGAGTGGTTAGCACGCTTGGCTACTGATCTAAGGGACCTGGGTTCGAGCCCCGGAATTAGGCATGGATGTGTGTGTCGTTTTTCTGCTGAGGTCCTGCCATCCTCTCAGATCTCCTACTGTGGCATATAAACTGACAGGCTCCTGTCAGACCTCTGTGGCAAGCAGCTGCTTGAGGGGGTATTTATTTTTATTTAATCCTTTCTATCAGGACTAGTAGGGTACTGATTAAGGACATTCCTGCAGTTCCTTCTTTCTGAAATAAGCTCATGTGCCTTATCACTCAAATAATTCTGCCTCCTCTGCTCCTTTTTTCCTAACAGAGTACTGTTAGTTTCCAAAAAAGCCTGTTTGAAATGGTCCCATTCTTCCTCAACTTCAGTCGTAAGCAAATCATGACTGTCATAATGACTAAATGACCTGTCATGGTAAGCTTTAGCGTAACTGGTTCTTTCAGAACTTCAGTATTAAAGGTATTATTGGTATACGATTCAATTGCAGGGGAAATTGGTAATTGCCTACTTCAAAAATCGGGCGTATACCAATTTCACCTACAATTGACGGACTTAATGGATACTGTCAGTCTTGGAAATTTCCTCTGAAATTTGCTTAGTCTTTAAATGAAGATTTTTGAAAATATTGCTCAACAATAAAAGCACTTTGTTGCACAGAAATTATTTTCAGTTAAACCTTTCTTCAAAAAATAAAAAAAACTTTTCAATGAAATAAAACTGAGACATTATTAAAATTAGATTATGTTTGATAATGATTAAGCAGTTTTCTGGATTCAACAGTGTTGCCACTGTTCAAAAACAAAATATGTCATGATTGCTTATGGTCAATTTCAACACATTTTCCTTACATATTATTTTATATTATTTTATTCCTTACATAAATTTCCTAACATAAATAATCATAATATAGTTACCTCGTATAGTTAATTTGGTTGTCTGTTTAGGGTTTTATTATGGCATATCAGCAATTAAGGTATACAGAATATTGCAAACAAAAGATAAAAGAAAAGCTAAAAGACTTGGAATCCTCAACCAAAATTTAAAATACTAACACCAAAAGCACAAGCAATGATACAAATGATAATGCATTACTGGTACTGTATTCATACTATGACATAGGGACATAGTTTATGCATTTTTTCAAGTTATGAGTGTTTTCAGTGCTATGTATAAGATCTATTAGCTGATGTTAAATGTATGCTGGTGATGATTGGTATGGTAATAGATCATTTTATTACACTTTTTTTAATGAACTTTATTGAACATATATTACATCACTTAATTTGGAACATTTTTGTAAACAATGTTCGAAATTATCAAGTTTTTTCCAAAAAAATCCTTGTGATCAGATTGTCCTTGATCAACTTCTATTAGTAAATATTTGAAAGATTTAGCTCTAGAAAATGCCATGTACACAAAGAGGACAATTTATTACACACACACACACACATACCTAATAATATGTGGGTCCATCTTTCACCCTCACACAACATGCCTTGGCATGGATTCTACCAGGTGTCAGAAACATCCAGATGATTTCGTGGCCCATGATTCCAGGACAGCAATTTGTAAAGTGCCAAGAGTTGCTGATGGTGGGTTTTGGGATTGAATGCATCACTCCACTTCATCCCACAGCTGTTCAATGGGGTTCAAATACAGAGAGTGAGAGGGCTATTTGAGGGTTGTGAATTCACTGGAATGCTCCTCTAACTAGTCCTTTGTCAAATGGGAGCGATGAGATGGGGTGTTGTCTTACTGAAAGAAGTCATCCAGCTGTGGAAAACAGATAGCCCTTAACAGGTGTAGGTGGTCAGCGAGTACACTAACCTAATATAGACTTGTGCAATAATGGCAGTCTCAACAGGTAAAAAGGGCCCCAAGGTGGCCCATGAAACACATCCCAGAACATTATACTGCCTCCACCAGCCTGTAACACCCTGACTTGACAATTGGGACCCATAGTCTGTGTGGTCTATGCCACACACCCAACCTCCTGTTGTAGTTGGAACCTTGATTGTCAGATCAAGCTACCTGTTTCCAGTCTTCCACAGTACATTGGCGATGTTCCTTCACTCACAGAATATATCAGTTGTGCCATGGCAGCCGACTATGGCACAACTGATGCCCGAAAAGTGCAATAAAATACATCGAGTCGTCTTTGCACAAACTTTCATAACTGTCCTATCATTTAATGCCAACATTGTCATCTGCACTGTGGTCCTTCATTCTGACATTATGATATGGGAGAGGCAGTGTTCACATGAAACATCAACAGCCCAGTTATGGCCACATTTTTCCCAGCAGCTGCAAGTTTTTCCAATTTTGATGCAGTTCTGGTACACTTGTGTGAAGGTCACGCATGGAAATTCCAGACCTTCTGCATTTGCAGATATTGAGCACCGTCTTCCTCGCACCGACCATCTGTCCATGACTGAACTTTCTCAGGTCGCCATGTATCGTGCCCATGATAACAGGCACACTATATAGCAGGTAGTATCTTATCTATTCATAGCATACAAGGGTTTCAGCTAGTGGTATTATTGTGGCAAAGTATGGCAGGTTTCTGGATGGGTGCAATGTGTAAAATAAATTGTGCTTTCAGTGTATAGTTGACAAGTGAGAATACTGGGGCTGGCAAGTATATTGCTGCTTTCTTAAGGGTTAGACCTTGAGATTTATTGATTGTCATGGCAAATGACAGACATATCGGCTACTACCTTTAGTTGGAATGGTACATGCAATAGCGTAATGCCATGTGCATGTTTCCTAAAAAATTTTAAAAACCATGCTTTTTAGTCAGTGACAAGCTAAGGCATGTTAGAGACCAGTATTGGAATTGAAATATCTTCTTTTTCTTTTGAATGCTAAACTAGATTTAACAAACAAAACTAAAAACAATTCCACTACTGAAGCCATTTCTTGAGGTCTAATATAAATGGTATCAATCAACAGTATCAATGGTTTGGACACAAAAGGGAAATATACAAACATGGTCTTGAGAAATAATATATATGATTAATTAATGGTAGAAAATTTGAAAGGGTCATCACTAATGTCCTCAAACTAACTCACCAGTAGAATTCAAGATGTTGAGCATTTTTCCTTAAATGAAACATAACTATACAGAAACTCTCCATAATCCAAGTCTTGTTATGAACCTTACAAGCTGTTGGTGCTATCAGAATTCAACTGTTTTTGAAATCAAGGAAATGACAATAAAGTCTGTGGTATGGTAGAAGCAGATGGTTAGACAGTGCAGTTGAACTCTGCCATGCACAGATTGACCCCTGACTATATGAGATCAGAGTCACAGAGTAATTTGAAACCACTGCACTCAGCCTGATCAATCCTCCATCACATATATGAAGGTTTGCAAGTTCCTTCAAAAGAGAGGTTATAGATCTCACAGAGATGATTGTTCCTATACAGATTATTAATGTCTCTAAGGTATAGAGTGAAGATCTAAAAACAAACACAGGTAAAGATCAATGATAGTGAAAGCAGATACTGACACTTGTTGAAGGGATGTATACCAAAACTACTGTTCAAGGACATACCTCTACATTGGTGGCAGTTTTACCCCAAAGGGAACCATATATCCATTGCAGTACCCCTAGATATATGACAGTTGCAGTCACACCTCTTACAGTGGGTACAGCAAGTAGTCTCTAGTTTTGAATAATTACTGATGAACATTGATTGTAGCTGGCATAGTGGTTAGGGCCAATGTTCATCTGTGATAATTTGAAGATGCAGATCACTTCTAGTCCACAAGTCTTCTTTCAACAAGTACCCACTAAAATGGTTGTGTAATCTAATGACTAAAATTTTTGCAAAATTACATATTAATAGGTATATTCATTGAAGAGTAATAAGCAAATTACTGGTAACTTACTTTTCATCATCCTTGTTGCAATTGCACTATAACCTAGTAAACAAAACTAAAATTCTTATGCTTTAGATTCACTGACATACAATTACATCTCATTCTACAGATATGTTGTTCAAACAAATAAAAGCTAATAATCAGCTGAATTTTACATCACAGATCCCCTTTTTCAGGAGGGGGGAGAAGGGGGATGGAAATTTTTTTAACCTGTAACATTTTCCATGCCACAAGCTTTCATTTGATGCATGACTTGTTACTTTTGGCCCTACCATTCTGAAGATATAGTGAAACAATCATTTTCATATTTCCCCCTTTTTAATGGGGAAGGAAGGTGGAAATTTTTTAACCTGTAACGTTCCCCATACCACAAGCTTTCATTTGATGCATAGCTTGTTACTTTCTGCTCTTGTGCTTGGAAGATATAGTGGAACAATTGTTTTTACATTTTCCCTTTTTTGGGGGGGGGGGAGTGTGTGTTTGTGGGGTGTCAATTTTGTATAGTCTATGACACTCCCCATGTTACAAGATTTCATTTGATGCATAGCTTATTACTTTCAGTAATCACATTCTGGAGATGTAGAGGAACAATCATTTTCATATTTCCCCCTTTTTTAGGGGGGAAGAAAGCATTAGGGTGTCAAGTTTTTATAGCCTATAATATTCCTCACATAAGCTTTCATTTGAACATAAATCATTAAGTTTGTCTGTTGTGTTCGAAAGATATGGTGGAACAACTGTTTTAACAAATCCACAAACTGACAAATGATGAGTGAAAAGCAATAGGAAGATAGGTACTAAATAGAGTCCATTTATCTGTTAAGACACTAAAAAATTTGCTTAATTGGTAGATGAATTGGAGAGGATTCTTTCCTGACACTATATATCACATCTTCAGTATGGAATTATGAATCCCAGATTACTACTCCTATTTCCCCTAAGCAGGACTTCGTTACTGTGACAGACAGCACTACATGCAATACATGTGTGGTTCACAAAGGGATATATCCTTTGCTTTACCAGCTTTAGATAGATCCTTTGCAATACTATAATATAATAATAATTTAATAATTTTCTTTTACTTCCTTTTAAGCCTTAAAGCCAAAAGTGACAGCAATTTTTATCTAACCTCAATTTTAATTGATTACAGAAATGCAAAATTCATGACTTTAACCAATTTAACAGAAATAATTATTACTTCGAAGCAAAAAGTTTCTCTTTTAACTGTATACTCTCTCACACTATCAGAAAATAGCTCATAAATATAATAAAATTAAATTTTAGTTTGAGTATTTTTAGCTCAAGACTTTGAACCCAAAGAATTAATTTTAAGTCAAATTAAACTTTCATTTTGAAATCTCAATCTTCATCTTAGGATAATATTTAAAAATGGAAAATATTCATACATCAGTTAAATCAATGAAAAATTCAGTGTGATGGAACACTAATAATTTTAATATCTTACTCTGGAAGTCTTTTATCTGGAATGGATCTATCAAGGGCTATTTGGTCACTAGCAACCATATTGATCCCAAATTCCATCATTGCTTGGGACACTTCATTTTGATCTTCTGGCCTAGCATAATGAGGTTTTCCATTTTCTCCTGGTCCTTCCCGAACTGTATCTGAGGGTTGAGCTTCAAAGTTACCCAAGATTCCATCTTTGAATACAGCACCTTTCTTTACAGGTGGAAGATTAACATTCTACAAGAAATGCTAATGTTAAGGGATTTATTATTACATGCTAAATGTCTACAATATTCCTTTATATCAATATTGAAATTTAACTTCTAAATATTGAAGACAGTTTATTTTACAGTAATACTTTCACTTTTACATAATCAAACCTTTAGTTTTTTTATGGATATATAAAGGAAACATAAAATTTATGAATCAAAGTTACACTATTAAACTTTCCAGCTTATTGGGTGCTTCAAGAGAAAAATGGTGATAAAAATTTGCATATTTGTTAGTTTTTACTGTACGCTAATTATATTTTAAAAGATCTAATGGCAATATAGAAATCTCATATAATCAATCATGTAAGAATTAATATTTCATTATTTTTTCACTGAATAATGATATATTAATGAATGGCTTTCTTCACAATTCTTTATGAATAAAAAGTTAGTAACCACTTATTAAACTATATAAAAAAAATATGCTTTTACCTTTACAGGTTTGAGAGTTTAATTGAATACCAAATTCTCTTACCCTTCATTTACATTGACTCCAACAGTATATTCCTCTAAGTTGTCTTGATTTAATATTGAAGGCTACAAAAAGATAGTGTTAAGAAAAAATGAAACAAGAAGGGAGAAAAAAATCACAGGACCTTGGCACTTTGGGGAATGTCAATCACAAACTGACATGAAACTTGTGAATGGGATGAGGATTAATTGCATCCTACCAATGCAATGTAGGTGAAAAGGAATACTGCCATCTAGTAAGAGTGTTTTAGAAGGGAAAAATGTAAAAAAAAAAAACACACCCACACACACAATGTGGAATAAATGCAAAAACAACAAAACATGGAAGCTAAAATGAAGCATGTCATAACACATTTTTAAGGTTTTCAATTTTTGTTTTACATTTTTGGCAATTTTCTTATGAACACCACTGGACTGCATGTAATAGAATTTTTGATGTTCCATATAAACTGACAGGCTCCTGTCAGACCTCTGTGGCAAGCAGCTGCTTGAGGGGGTATTTATTTATTTATTATAGTCCACTGCTGATCGTACTGTGGAGTTGTAACAAGAGTGTAACATATCAGACTAGATTATGTGAATTCTTGCTCATTTAGGTTGTTAACAACATATGACACTTGCATGCATCACTATGCTCTAGTAATGCACCTGTCAGGATGGAAGAGGCAACTAGATCTATAGTGGACCAATAATCACAAAAATGGGTCAGCAGAATACTGAAGAAAAGTTACCTGGTCTGATGCTTCAAGCTGTACCCTGTTGATGGAAGGACTGGGATATTTAGAAAACACTCTAAATGCATATATGGTTGTGGGAGCAGTAGAAACTATGGCTACTGCTCCATGAGCCATATATATATATAAAAAGAAGAATAAGTAAAAGTAAAATCAAAGTTACTCAAGAGTGAGTATGCATTGGACTTTCATATACCACGTGCTTTTCTGGATGTATAAGGGATGATTGCAGGAAATAGATAAGTCATCCATCTCCTGCAAGGACCTGCTTGTCTAGCTTGCCGTTAATGTTCTCACTAGATGGACTAAGCTTTGAAAGAAGGATGTTGAAAAGATTTTGATTTTCAACACTGCATTTCATTGTGACAATATGGGAAAAATAATGAGTAGTTCAGAGGATCATAGAGTGTCTACGGTAATAGTTATTTTTTGATCATATTTTGAAATTTCCATTGCATGCTGATACACTTTTGTGGATGAACAATTAAGATAAGTTTGAATAAATCACAGATTACACTATATTAAGTAAATAAATGCATATAAGAAATGAAAAAAGAAAATTTTTTGATACTTTAATCAACATATGTATAAAGCACATAATATTATATTTGTGCATTAAAAAAAACAAATTGCAGAATAAGAAAACTGAAAAACAGTAAAAAAATAGTTTAAAAAAAAAACATTTTAGAGCATAATATTGGAAACAGTATTAGCTTTCTTGGTATCTAGAAGATCAAATGAATCCATTAAACATGACCAAAAAAAGGTACACCTACTCCTCAGTTAAAAGACAAACAAAACAAAAGCAGACAGAAGATATTAGAGAACAATGGGTAAAAACATGAAGAGTAACAGACAGACAGACACATACTTACATACAAAATCCTCATGGCTCACAGAGGTTAAACCAGATTGTGTAATTTTCCTCCCCAGAAGTGTCTCTTATGAGCTACAGCTACTGCATTTGGCCACTCTAAGCCAATTATAGTGTTGCGGATCACAAAAATGGATAGCCACTGAGCGTGAGTATTAAAAGCTATATTTCAAAACCAAATTCAATACAAGGTAAATTGTTACAGAGGAAATAAGGATGAAGTATCTTATTAACAAATCAACTATTAACATGCACAAGTCATCAATCTTCCTGCGTAGAGCACACAATATCAGCTCTGTGTATTTTACTAAATACTACCTTTTACTTGATTTACCAGGTCACCCGAAGATCTTCACTCGTAAACCAATTCTCGTCCTGTGCTAATAACTGTTCACACACTAGCCGAACAAAAAGACAGTCCGTGTAGACATTCGAAGTTAGCCATAAAAGTTCCCACTTTTATACTTCCGCGTATACACAACACATCAAGTTACTTCTTGATACTTAACGATAAAAGATCCCACTTTTATCCTTCCGCGTATACACAACACATCAAGTTACTTCTTGATACTTACGCGCACTGTCTCAGAACAGCTCACCGTCCATTTTCGAACTCTCCGACCGTTACAATACAACGACCGTTACAATACAACGACCGTTAACGCTCCACTCTTCTTCTCCAAATTCTCCCAAAGTTCTTATTCGTTGGCTGAAACTTTTTGCTTTCGGTTGCCAGATTCCTTCTGTCGTAACACTGCCCCCTTCCTAGGTCTTGTTCGTCCCGAACAATTCTGGATTCCAAAGTTTCTTCAGTTCTTCGATGAAACGGGGCTAAACGATCCACGTGAACCACCTTGCACTTTGTAGCTGGACGTCGACGAATGCGATATACCACATCATTAATCCTGTTAACTATTGTATATGGACCTTCCCAAGGTTTCTGAAGTTTTGGAGATAGTCCTTTCTTTCTATGTGGACTGTATAGCCAGACAAGATCTCCTTGATTGAAAATAGTTCCATTTATTTTACTGTCATATCTTGTTTTGGTTCTGTCACTTGTTATGTCGATGTTATGTCTAACGGAGTGATGGATTTCTTCTAGTCGTTGTTGCAATTCTTGTACGTATTGTGGAGTGGACACAGGCATTGCTTCGGGCCGACCATATAAAAGGTCACAGGGAAGACGTAACTCTCTTGCAAAAAGCATCATGGAAGGTGTCTGTCCAGTTGTCTCATGCACTGCCGTTCTATATGCCAGCAAAAGGAGTGGTACATGGCGATCCCAGTCACGTTGGTGGTCGTTCACAAATAATGCTAAATGCTGAGCAATTGTTCTATTGAACCTTTCAACCATACCATCCGACTGAGGGTGTAAGGGAGTTGTTCTGGTTTTCTGAATGCCTAATAGTTGACAGATGCCTTTAAACACATTGGATTCAAAATTCCGTCCTTGATCAGAGTGGAGTTGTAAAGGTACTCCATACCTACTAATGAAGTTATTAACTATCATCTCAGCCACTGTTGTTGCTTCCTGGTCTTGGATGGGATATACCTCAGGCCACTTTGTGAAATAATCCATTACCACTAATAAATATCGATTTCCATCATCAGTTCTAGGAAACGGACCCATTACATCAATGGCTATTCTTTCAAAAGGGGCACCAACGTTATACGTCTGCAGCTTACCCCGACTCCTAGTCTTAGGGCCTTTCTTTGCTGCACAGGCTTCACATTGCCTACACCATCTCTCAACGTCTGCCCTACTTTTCAGCCAATGAAATCGTTCCCTGGCTTTGGCTAATGTCTTATTAACACCGAAGTGTCCTCCAGTGGCACTATCATGTACATCTTTCATCACAAGTTCCACTCGGGATCGAGGAAGGATTATCTGCCAACGGATCAGCCGTCCAGTGGGATTCTCCCATCTTCTGTATAATACTCCGTCTTCCATTTTTAAGGAGTCCCACTGTGCCCAGTAACTTTTAGTAGTTGGACTATACCTCGAGATTTGCTCCCAATTAGGTCTTACATCAGATTTTTCAATCAATTCTAATATTGGTTTTATGTCTTCATCATCTAGTTGAGCCTTCCTGATTTCCATTGGATTCCAGATGTTAGGGGTGTCACTGTTTGTTTGTGTCGATACTATTTGTCTTATGGGCATTATCTCTTTAGTTCCAAATTTCAGTTCTGCACTATAGCAATGTTTACAGTTGTCAATACATGGGCGCCTGGAAAGAGCATCTCCTTAGAGGAACACTATCTACGGTAGCCGTCAGATCCTTGCAGCGGTAAATCTCCTTATCTGTTGGCACCAGCTCCTCTGTCTGTCCTACGATGCAGCATCCGACGTCTTCCATCATCTGCTCGATTTTATCTTTAGTGCAGTCGACTGTGAAGCCAGGGATGGATTCCAATTTGTCCAGAGTATCTCCCGTCAATTGGAGAGCACGACCGGAGATCATAGGGACCTTGAGACCTAAAGCAGCAAGTGCAGGAGCCAAGACAAGACTCACTTTGTCGCCGACACCTCCTGTACCGTATTTATCTACCATCCGATGGCGCCACTCGGGTCTCCAGCAAAACACATGACCCGAGGAGGTCATAGTTGCTGTTTCTTCGGAATTCAGTTTCTTGGAGCTCTCATTGTAATTAGCCAGGGAAACATCAGTCATGATTGCCAAATTGTTCATTCTGGAGATCAGCGACGAGTTTTGTAACATGATATTGTCCACTTTAGAGCTCTTGTAATCGTGATAAAACTTTTCTATATCCTTATAATCTAAATGGTTATAATGTCCAAATCTGCACATTGACTGTTCAGAAAAGAAATTCAGCATGGTTTCGTTGAGATTGTCTGAGGGCTTTACTTCTCTCTGATCGTAACTCTGAGGCTTAGTTTCATCCAGAAAGTTAGTCTTTGAAGTACCGTCTCTGCCTGAAGCTCTTTTACTAGCATCACCTGTTATGCTTCTAAGCCATTCTTCGGAATTCCTCTTCCTTAAATCCCCACTTTCTATAAACGATTCAAGTGTGGCTATATGCTTCGGAAAAATCTCTCCGACTTCCCTGGTAACGACGAAGGGCACTTTGTATCTATGATGAATGGACGCCTCTTCTTTACTCGGACCACTCTGCGAAACGTAAACTCTGTTTCGTTCCCCTTCATTACCACTCGTTACTCTGCCTTTGCGATAATTGTCCATGACGCATTTTGCTGACAGCGAGGAATAGAATACCTTTCGTGTGGATCTCTCTTCAGATCGTGCCAGACTTGTATACCTAGGTATTTTGAAGTGCAAAGCGTACTGTATAGTCTCACAGCTCTCTGATCTGTGTGATTGTTCTTCACAGTTCCTAAACATGTCACCAGCGACATAGACACTCTGCCATGCATTACCAGTAGTTGCGTGGTCAAAGGCATCATCTGCGCTATCTCTACAATTCTTGATTTCCAGTAGCAGATCCACATTTTTATATGCATTGCCTTTCTCTTTTTCTTTTCCATGTTTACAATCTAACTTAACACTATCAAGATCATCTTTTTCACTGACAGATTCAACATTTAAACTATTGCATTGTCTATTGAGTTCGGTTTTAATGTCCTTACACTGATCAGTAATCTTATCAATTTGAGAAGCCACTTCAGCTCTCATCTCAGTATTTTGTGCGGCCATTTCGGCTTTCAAGTCACCTATTTTATCGCTTTGGGCAGCTATATCACTTTTAATCTCTTTCATATCAGTCATCTGCGTAGCCATATCGACTTTCAAGCTATTTATCAACTTTACTAATTCATCCATACTTCTAGTTAACGGCATTCAATAAATTATCCCACTTCTGACACCAAATGTTGCGGATCACAAAAATGGATAGCCACTGAGCGTGAGTATTAAAAGCTATATTTCAAAACCAAATTCAATACAAGGTAAATTGTTACAGAGGAAATAAGGATGAAGTATCTTATTAACAAATCAACTATTAACATGCACAAGTCATCAATCTTCCTGCGTAGAGCACACAATATCAGCTCTGTGTATTTTACTAAATACTACCTTTTACTTGATTTACCAGGTCACCCGAAGATCTTCACTCGTAAACCAATTCTCGTCCTGTGCTAATAACTGTTCACACACTAGCCGAACAAAAAGACAGTCCGTGTAGACATTCGAAGTTAGCCATAAAAGTTCCCACTTTTATACTTCCGCGTATGCACAACACATCAAGTTACTTCTTGATACTTAACGATAAAAGATCCCACTTTTATCCTTCCGCGTATACACAACACATCAAGTTACTTCTTGATACTTACGCGCACTGTCTCAGAACAGCTCACCGTCCATTTTCGAACTCTCCGACCGTTACAATACAACGACTGTTACAATACAACGACCGTTAACGCTCCACTCTTCTTCTCCAAATTCTCCCAAAGTTCTTATTCGTTGGCTGAAACTTTTTGCTTTCGGTTGCCAGATTCCTTCTGTCGTAACAATAGCAAGGTCCTGTTTGATATTGTCTGCCCATATCCTAGGTCTCCCCCCTTTTTCTGAAACCTGCAAGTATGCATATTGGCAACATGACCAAAACCAATACAGTCTCTCTCTGTACAATATGCTGCTCAAAAGAGGTTGATGACTCCTTCTTCTAACTTCATCATTACTTGCAAAGTCAAACTACCTAATGCCCAAGATACCGTGTAAAAGCATCTAGAATGAAAGGCGTCAAGTTTCTTGTTATCCTGCTTAAAAAGGGTCCATGTTTTGCTACCATAACTAACCATAGAAAGAACCAAACTATTATACAGCCTAATTTTAGTCTTTAGGTATATACACCTATTTTTCCACACTCTCCATAGATTCTTAAAAGTCCCAGTGGCAATCCCTATTCTTCCCTTTATCTCATACCGCACATCACCAATATCTGTTACATAGCTCCCAAGATAATTAAACTGACACTTGCTCAAGAGTGCAGCCATTCAAAGCAATTAGCACTATCTGCCTGACCAATTTTCATCACTTTAGTTTTTTCTCTGTTTATCACCAAACCTACTCTATTACCATTCTCATGAACAGCCTAATGAAAGAATTCATCTCATCAACATCATTAGCCAACAGGGCCAAATCATCTGCATAATCTAAATCAGAAATTTTAAAATCTCTAAACCATTTAAGGCCAAAATCTTTCCCTTGCAAAGAATTTTGCATTACATAATCAATAACCAAAAAAGAGAAAAGGAGACAATATGCATCCTTGTCTAACTCCACTAGCAATGCTAAACCAATCGCTGCAAGATGTAGCAACCCACACATGATTCAACATTATTATACACAGAGAGCTTTCATTACACTAACTATCAGGTATTCCATATAATCTAACAATCAACCATATATTATGTCGATCAACAGAGTCAAAAGCCTTTTTGAAATCTGTAAAGCTAGTAACCACAGATTTCTGAAACTCTAAACATTTCTCAAGAATACAATTAAAAGACCTTCTTGCTCAAAAGTTAATTTAAAATAATGTTACGACAGAAGGAATCTGGCAACCGAAAGCAAAAAGTTTCAGCCAACGAATAAGAACGTTGGGAGAATTTGGAGAAGAAGAGTGGAGCGTTAACGGTCGTTTTTGTATTGTAACGTTCGTTGTGTTGTAACGGTCGGTGAGTTCGAAAATGGACGGTGAGCTGTTCTGAGACAGTGCGCGTAAGTATCAAGAAGTAACTTGATGTGTTGTGTATACGCGGAAGGATAAAAGTGGGATCTTTTATCGTTAAGTATCAAGAAGTAACTTGATGTGTTGTGTATACGCGGAAGGATAAAAGTGGGATCTTTTATCGTTAAGTATCAAGAAGTAACTTGATGTGTTGTGTATACGCGGAAGTATAAAAGTGGGAACTTTTATGGCTAACTTCGAATGTCTACACGGACTGTCTTTTTGTTCGGCTAGTGTGTGAAAAGTTATTAGCACAGGACGAGAATTGGTTTACGAGTGAAGATCTTCGGGTGACCTGGTAAATCAAGTAAAAGGTAGTATTTAGTAAAATACACAGAGCTGATATTGTGTGCTCTACGCAGGAAGATTGATGACTTGTGCATGTTAATAGTTGATTTGTTAATAAGATACTTCATCCATATTTCCTTTGTAACAATTTACCTTGTATTGAATTTGGTTTTGAAATATAGCTTTTAATACTCACGCTCAGTGGCTATCCATTTTTGTGATCCGCAACATTTGGTGTCAGAAGTGGGATTATTTAATTGAATGCCGTTAACTAGAAGTATGGATGAATTAGTAAAGTTGATAAATAGCTTCAAAGCCGATATGACTACGCTGATGACTGACTTGAAAGCCGATATGGCTAACAAAATAGGTGACCTGGCCGCACAAAAAAACTGAGATTAAAGGTGATATAGCTGCCCAAAGCGATAAAATAGATGACTTGAAAGCCGAAATGGCCGCGCAAAATACTGAGATTAAAGGTGATATAGCTGCCCAAAGCGATAAAATAGATGATTTGAAAGCCGAAATGGCCGCACAAAATACTGAGATGAGAGCTGAAGTGGCTTCTCAAGTTGGTAAGATTATTGATCACTTCAAGGATCATAAAACCGAACTCAATAGACAATGCAATAGTTTAAATGTTGAATTTGTCAGTGAAAAAGATGATCTTGATAGTGTTAAGTTAGATTGTAAACATGGAAAAGAAAAAGAGAAAGGCAACGCATATAAAAATGTGGATCTGCTACTGGAAATCAAGAATTGTAGAGATAGCGCAGATAATGCCTTTGACCACGCAACTACTGGTAATGCATGGCAGAGTGTCTATGTCGCTGGTGACATGTCTAGGAACTGTGAAGAACAATCACACAGATCAGAGAGCTGTGAGACTATACAGTACGCTTTGCACTTCAAAATACCTAGGTATACAAGTCTGGCACGATCTGAAGAGAGATCCACACGAAAGGTATTCTATTCCTCGCCGTCAGCAAAATGTGTCATGGACAATTATCGCAAAGGCAGAGTAACGAGTGGTAATGAGGGGGAACGAAACAGAGTTTACGTTTCGCAGAGTGGTCCGAGTAAAGAAGAGGCGTCCATTCATCATAGATACAAAGTGCCCTGCGTCGTTACCGGGGAAGTCGGAGAGATTTTTCCGAAGCATATAGCCACACTTGAATCGTTTATAGAAAGTGGGGATTTAAGGAAGAGGAATTCCGAAGAATGGCTTAGAAGCATAACAGGTGATGCTAGTAAAAGAGCTTCAGGCAGAGACGGTACTTCAAAGACTAACTTTCTGGATGAAACTAAGCCTCAGAGTTACGATCAGAGAGAAGTAAAGCCCTCAGACAATCTCAACGAAACCATGCTGAATTTCTTTTCTGAACAGTCAATGCGCAGATTTGGACATTATAACCATTTAGATTATAAGGATATAGAAAAGTTTTATCACGATTACAATGAGAGCTCCAAGAAAGTGAATTCGGAAGAAACAGCAAATATGACCTCCTCGGGTCATGTGTTTTGCTGGAGACCCGAGTGGCGCCATCGGATGGTAGATAAAAACAGCACAGGAGGTGTCGGCAACAAAGTGAGTCTTGTCTTGGCTCCTGCACTTGCTGCTTTAGGTCTCAAGGTCCCTATGATCTCCGGTCGTGCTCTCCAATTGACGGGAGATACTCTGGACAAATTGGAATCCATCCCTGGCTTCACAGTCGACTGCACTAAAGATAAAATCGAACTGATGATGGAAATCGATATTTATTAGTGGTAATGGATTATTT
Source organism: Ryuthela nishihirai (assembly GCA_038380435.1). NCBI lineage: Eukaryota > Metazoa > Arthropoda > Arachnida > Araneae > Heptathelidae > Ryuthela > Ryuthela nishihirai. Next base: position 113,401 of record JAWZYU010000436.1, on the reverse strand, counting down.
CACAAAGTGGCCTGAGGTATATCCCATCCAAGACCAGGAAGCAACAACAGTGGCTGAGATGATAGTTAATAACTTCATTAGTAGGTATGGAGTACCTTTACAACTCCACTCTGATCAAGGACGGAATTTTGAATCCAATGTGTTTAAAGGCATCTGTCAACTATTAGGCATTCAGAAAACCAGAACAACTCCCTTACACCCTCAGTCGGATGGTATGGTTGAAAGGTTCAATAGAACAATTGCTCAGCATTTAGCATTATTTGTGAACGACCACCAACGTGACTGGGATTGCCATGTACCACTCCTTTTGCTGGCATATAGAACGGCAGTGCATGAGACAACTGGACAGACACCTTCCATGATGATTTTTGGAAGAGAGTTACGTCTTCCCTGTGACCTTTTATATGGTCGGCCCGAAGCAATGCCTGTGTCCACTCCACAATACGTACAAGAATTGCAACAACGACTAGAAGAAATCCATCACTCCGTTAGACATAACATCGACATAACAAGTGACAGAACCAAAACAAGATATGACAGTAAAATAAATGGAACTATTTTCAATCAAGGAGATCTTGTCTGGCTATACAGTCCACATAGAAAGAAAGGACTATCTCCAAAACTTCAGAAACCTTGGGAAGGTCCATATACAATAGTTAACAGGATTAATGACGTGGTATATCGCATTCGTCGACGTCCAGCTACAAAGTGCAAGGTGGTTCACGTGGATCGTTTGGCCCCGTTTCATCGAAGAACTGAAGAAACTTTGGAATCCAGAATTGTTCGGGACGAACAAGACCTAGGAAGGGGGCAGTGTTACGACAGAAGGAATCTGGCAACCGAAAGCAAAAAGTTTCAGCCAACGAATAAGAACGTTGGGAGAATTTGGAGAAGAAGAGTGGAGCGTTAACGGTCGTTTTTGTATTGTAACGTTCGTTGTGTTGTAACGGTCGGTGAGTTCGAAAATGGACGGTGAGCTGTTCTGAGACAGTGCGCGTAAGTATCAAGAAGTAACTTGATGTGTTGTGTATACGCGGAAGGATAAAAGTGGGATCTTTTATCGTTAAGTATCAAGAAGTAACTTGATGTGTTGTGTATACGCGGAAGGATAAAAGTGGGATCTTTTATCGTTAAGTATCAAGAAGTAACTTGATGTGTTGTGTATACGCGGAAGTATAAAAGTGGGAACTTTTATGGCTAACTTCGAATGTCTACACGGACTGTCTTTTTGTTCGGCTAGTGTGTGAAAAGTTATTAGCACAGGACGAGAATTGGTTTACGAGTGAAGATCTTCGGGTGACCTGGTAAATCAAGTAAAAGGTAGTATTTAGTAAAATACACAGAGCTGATATTGTGTGCTCTACGCAGGAAGATTGATGACTTGTGCATGTTAATAGTTGATTTGTTAATAAGATACTTCATCCATATTTCCTTTGTAACAATTTACCTTGTATTGAATTTGGTTTTGAAATATAGCTTTTAATACTCACGCTCAGTGGCTATCCATTTTTGTGATCCGCAACAATAATTTAAAAATTCTCTGTCATTGAGCAATAAAATTTCAGAGTTTATCCTTCAAACTATTTGGATGTTGAATGTTCTTAGGATAAAAACTCTCAGAAGCTTTTCGGAGCAAAGACAGCGCTCCGTCTTCAGTGAAGTGATGTTACGTACTGACGATTGGGTCCGTTTAGACAAAGAGCTTCTTTCCACATGTCGTGTAGCCTCTGAGCTAGCAGTGCAACACACGGCAACGATAGACTGGGAGCACGCCACACTTCTTGCGCGCGCATCCACTTTCTACGGAACCATAGTCCGCGAGGCTATTGAAATAATGACCTCGTCCGTCCCCACCTGCAACCGAGACACTGGAATCACCCTACACGACATGTGGAAAGAAGCTCTTTGTCTAAACGGACCCAATCGTCAGTACGTAACATCACTTCACTGAAGACGGAGCGCTGTCTTTGCTCCGAAAAGCTTCTGAGAGTTTTTATCCTAAGAACATTCAACATCCAAATAGTTTGAAGGATAAACTCTGAAATTTTATTGCTCAATGACAGAGAATTTTTAAATTATTTTAAATTTCTCAAGAATCTATCTAAATGAAAATATCTGATCAACACATCCCCTACCACTTCTGAATCAACACTGTTCATCACGCAGCTGTCCATCAACCAAATTCTGAATTCTATTAAGTATAATCATGCGAAGAACTTTACCTGGAACAGAAAGTAAATTAATTCCCCTATAATTATCACAAGAACTATTATCACCTTTTTTAAAAATTGGGACAATAATAGCTCTAGTAAAATCCTTAGGAACAACACCTTTATCGTAAAAAATATTCAAAATTTCAGTTAGTCATGTGACAACACAAATATTCCCAGCTCTAAGCATTTCAGTGGTGATTTCATCCACCCCTGGGGATTTATGCAGTTTTAATTTAGATATAGCCAATGCGACTTCGGAATGTGATATAGGGCCATCATAAAAGCCAGCAATGCATCTACCCTCATTACACACAATGGAAGTAGAAATAATCACATTATTCAGAACATCTCTGCAATACTCAGCCCACCTAGCCATCACAGAATCCTCACCTTCAACCACCTTGCCATGTTTATCCCTCAATTCCTGTGTACCTGTCAGTTTCTTTTTTCCTGCTGTTGTGCTGTCTATCTGCTTTCTCTGCTTTGTCAGCCAAGCTATCAAACCAAAGATTCTTATCAGCTGTTAACTGAGCCTTTACACATTATTAAGCTCATTGTAATGCCTTCTGTTAGGACTAGTAGGGTGTTCACTCATTAATCCTTCAATTCTCTCTTCAGAAATAAGTTCCATAGCCTCATCACTCAAATAATTTTGTTTCCTCTGTTCCCTTTTATCCAAAAGAGTACTGTTGGTTTCAAGAAAAACTTGTTTAAACTGATTGCATTCTTTCTCAATTTCAGCAGTCAGAAAACTAAGTAGCCTATCATGGTAGCTTTGGCTATATCTGGATCTTTCAGACCTTCAGTGTTGAAGGTAATTTTCTTAACCTTAGCACAACATTTCTTAAGCTTCAACTGCAAGATATTTTTCACCAGGTAATTGTCCAACCCAATTTCGGCTCCTCTGTATGATCTGGTATTCCTAACTGAACTGTCCCATTTGCTGTTTAATTAAAATATAATCTCTCATATTTCTTTGCAACCCATGTATATTTATAAATGTCCCCAGTGTTTGTAGTATGTGTTAGTTATTCGCAAATCATTAAGTTTACTTACCTATAGAAGACATTCTCCATTGCCATTTGAACTTCTAATGCCAAAGGGACCTAAAACTCCTGCCAAAAGTGAGAGTCAATACCAACTTTAGCATTGAAGTCACCTAGCACAAGAGAAATATCTCCTTTCTTCACAGAATTCAAAATATCCTGAAGCTGGCTGTAAAACATGTCCTTCTCATTCTCAACAGAGTCCTCTGTGGGGGCATAACAATAGATGACATTCGTCTTTTCGTTTTAAATTTTGCTCTAAGAAATCTTTCATTTATGCAGTCATATCCTAGAAGAGCATCACTGGCGTGTCTGCTGAGAAGCAAACCTAAACCTTGGAAATGTTTCCATTCTCCCTCCCTGAAAATAGGAATTTAAAGTTATTTTTAAGTATCTCACCTTTATCTGTCCATCTGGTTTCTTGCAGACCTAGGATATCTAGGTTATAATGCTGGAATTCCTGCATGAGGACATCAAGAGAATAATCTCTATATAATGTCCTCATGTTCCACATTCCTGCGGAGAGAAAATGATTAGTAGCATTTTTAAATAAATTAAGTTTATTGAGATAGATAGAGCCAACAATATCAAACAGCCCCCTAATTGCAGGCATGGGGCAAAGACCTGTTCCTCCTCCACTAAAGGCTGAAGCCACCGATGCTGGTAGGAACTTCAGGCACCAACTTTTCAAGAACCATATGACTTGCCTGAGACACATTACTCCAGTTTAGGATTGACGATGCCCAACTAGCTAAGTGAGGTTCAGGTACCTGTGAGCAATAGCCTCTGATCAGGCTTATCCACCAGCTGATATAAGGTATCCCATGTCTCTGTTCACTCAGGGTTGGCAACCCAGAAGCAAACAGAAAACACAGCAGCAGATTCTCCCTCAACAGAGGCCCACCAGTGCAACAAGTCCAGGATCCATAAAAAATTCCAGTCTAGTAGGTATAAATGGTCAGAACCAGGACCCTGTGAAGTTGACCACTCCTCAGCAGGATTGAAAAAAATAAAAAGTGGCCACAGATGACCAGATCAGTAGTCCATACTGAACTGGCAGCCCTCCCCTTCCGTTCCCTTCTAAAAGAGAATATCTCTTTTGAAAGGCACTAATGGCCTGCACCACAAGAAGGCAAGGTCGGACATTAGGCGCTAGACCTGGGTGGTTCTGTGCATCATCACTGGAAATTGGCACACAGCTCTCCTCTATGTGTATATAAAATAATCAATATAAACTATTTTTCTAAGGTTGTTTGTGTCTAGACATCATCTATTTTCATTTGTTTCAATTATCCTCTCAAAGATCTATTTTTCCTATTGCTTCCTCCACACAATCTGTCCATTTATTCCTCAGTCTTTTTCTTCTTGGAGTGGATTCCTTTTCCATATTTTCTTTCATCTTCTATCCTCCCTTCTATTCATGTGTCCATACCATCTCAGTATAGTTTCAGTGCTCTCTCCAACATCTTCTACTCACATAATTTTGCTTTCTCCATTTCTCTTATATCCAATTTGTTTTCCCTTGCAATCTTCTCTAGAAATCTGCTTCATGTGCTTTTATTTTAAATGTTACTCTTTCTATCAGCTTTTACATCTCTGATCCATATGCTAGAATACTCTTTATAATAATGTGAAAGACCACTTATTTATTCTTTACTGATATAATTCTATCCCATGAAATGGAATTTAGTATTTCTTATTGCTTTCCTTGCTTTTTGATTTTTGGTCTCATTTTTCCCTTTGACATACATTTCTTCTCAATGATAGACCCCAAACACTTACACATACTTATCTGTACCCTATAGAAGAAACAATATCTCATTTTAAATGTACTAAGGCTTTATTAATTTTTTAACCTAATGATATAAAAATTTACCTGAATTGTTAATGCTGCTTTTGCTTCTACCTCTTTCCCTTTAGGTTTAGGCATCAAAAATGACATAATTAAAATAAGCAGAATAATAATAAGGCAAATTTTTATCACTCTACCACGTTTCATTATCATGACATTCATTATAATATTTGGAATTTGAATGTGATGAATTATTTTCCTTTGATACCTATAAATAAACAAAAGTAAAAAATGGTCAGCATTAGTTACAAACAGAACCATTCTTATAAATACTATGTTATATATAAATAAATGTAATGCCAACTTCATATCTGGATTGGAAATTAGAACATGATTATAAAAAAAATTAGTATAGGGGAAGGGTCTGATCCATTTTAATTCAGGCAGGCAGTAAAGTTAGTAACCACAGATTTCTGAAACCTGTAGTAAAATTACTTTCAAGTTATAGCCTTATATTTCCTTGAAATTTTGTTATGTCATTCTTGCACAAGAATAAAATGTGTAATTCTTGTTGAAAAAAAAATGTTTTGCTGAAAATTTTATTTTTTTCAAAATCTTACTTGAATTTTACTCAATCTTCACTCAAACTGCTGCCTTGGTGCCACAGTGGTATGTTGGCTTGCAGTGACACTACAGCTTCTGGGTCTGGGTTTCAGTCCTTGGATGGCATGGGTTGTGTGTATTTGTATGAGAAACCAAGACAAGCCTGATAGAGCTTATAGGTTATTTCCATCCTTTGTACAGGGGAGTACCTTCTTTAAAAAAAAATGAAAAATAGTACAATTTTCAAATGAACAAATAATGCAAAATCTTACAAATACAATATCTAAAAACAAATGCTTTTTTAATCCTGCATTTCCTTTTCACCATATGGTGACAGTGGGTGACATGTTTGGCAGGATTCTGTCGGACCTTCTTCCCTCTTCATTAAGGAAGTATAGGTGTTGTGGAGTACCTTCTTTCCTTAAAAAGATTATAATTTTCAAATCAACAATAATTCAAAATATTATACATACAATATCTCAAACACTGAGTTTTAAATCTGCATTTCCTATTCACTATACTGTGAACAACTGTGTGTTAAGAGTGGTTAACGTGTATGACAGGTTCCTGTCAGATCTCTGTGGCAAGCAGTTGTTTGAGGGGTAACATTTTTTTATCTCATTTCCTTTGAAAATGAGATAATGGTTTAGCTTAAGTAATAAATAAACTCCACATACTTGGTATTAACCTATAAATTACCACTTTGAAGTCGACTTAAATTTTAGAGGAAAAATTGTCTTGAGCTGGGTGGGATATGAACCCACGACCTCCTGATAATATGTCAGGTGTTCTGGACCACTGAGCTACCGGTTGCTGATCAAGATTTCACCATCTATATCCTCACTATCTATATATATATATACCTTACCTTGTTTATCCTTCATACCTGTCAGTTTTCTACCAACCCGGGATCATAGATGACACCAAAGGTAGGTGTTGAAACATCAGTGGAGTTTAAATTCTTAAAATTAGTGGAAAAAAGATGAGTTGGCATTAGTTGAATGGTAGAATACTCTGGCATGTTTCTGGAGAGATGCAGGTTCAAGTCCCGTATGTCGATGAAATTTTTTCCACAAAATATTTATTGACACAAACTTTAACTATCTTGTACAGCTCTCTGCTGTTGTGCTGTTTAACTGCTTCCTTGGCTTTGTCAGCCAAGCCATCATGACAAAGATTCTTATCAGCAGTTAACTGATCCATAGTTGCTATAGTAGTTATGATATTAATTCACATGATCTTATACAAGGTTGCATACTATGGATTTTGTAATAGCATGTTAGACTTCTATTATTTAGTTTAGTGTTCCTGAGACTGATTTCTGCTGAAAAATTATAAGGAGTTCTGTGAAAAAATATTTCACATGGTGAGTTCTTTTTTTAACTGCAATTTTATATTTAAAACAAAAAAAGAATTGAACACTTTATTAGTTTGCATTTAGACATGTTTGATATCAGGTTGAGTTCACTGTTTTATCTCTAAGAAGCACTTTTATGCACACAATGGGCTAAATGTATAGTGACCAGACGTCCCAATTTTTAACAATTTGTCCCGCGGCGTTTTAAAAAAGTCCCGATTTTTGGAAAGAATGTACGACAAGCTAGGGAACGGCGGGAGAACGGGAAGGAAATATACGGTTTTCGGCGGCCATGTGGCTATTTCGCCAGGATATGAGTTTTATATTATTTTTGTTAATTTTATAATGTTAAACTTTAATAATAACAAATAATTGTTGAGAACTGATTATCGAGAACTGCTTATCAAAGTTCGCATTGTTGATCAGTTGTTAGAATTCGACCACCATTGTTTGGACTTAATCAACAATAGGATTTTTTGGTATTGGCAACGACCAAAAAACATTTTGTAACTGTCTCTCAGACGATACACATCGTACTGTGTGCTATAGTGCTAGTTAAACAAGTGATGTCAACAAATCAGCTATTCAGATAATTTAGGTAAGTAATTTATTTATTTATTTCATAAATACATAAATTTTCTTGAATTTAGCAGACAGTACTCGTATTATTTATATTTTATAGTGGCGGCAAAAAGTCTAGCGCCGGCCTTGTAAGTGACACTTACGACTTACGTTATGGCAAATTCAGAGGAAAAATAATACAAGTTAGTATTGTTATTATTTAGAAAGAAATATAGGATTAAAATTAGAATAATTTTTAAAATATAGTTACTTTATAACAATCAAATTAATTTAATTTATAAACTAACAATAAAATATGTTCATGTAATTATGTACCTACTTACTGTGTTTTTAAGCAATATGTATATAATAATTTATAATATAATTTTAAATTTTTTTTTAGATTTTTAACATAATGAGTAAGAAAAGAGGATGCAAATTGAACGATGATCTAAGAAGTGAATTTCCTTTTATTTAAAAAAAACCAAAAGCGATTACATGGTAAAATGTTAGAAATGTAATGGTGAATTTTCTATTTCGCACGGCGGGAAGAATGATATTTCAAAGCACTTGGAGACACAGAAACATAAAAGATATTTAAATACTGCTGCATCTTCCTCCAAAATACAGGATTTTTTTCGGAAAACAACTTATGGAGACGAAGAAAAGAAATTAGCATTAGCAGAAGGACTTATGTTTTTTCATGCTATTAATCACAATCATTCCTTCAGATCTATGGACTGTACATCACAAGTTGTCAAAAAGTTATTCAACAAAAAATTTGCCTGTGCTAGAACAAAATCTGAGGCAATTGTGTGTAATGTGCTTTCCCCATATGCATTTTCAGAATTAAACAAAAATCTAGAAAAAATTAATTTTATATCCATATATTCTGACGCATCTAATCATAAGGATATAAAGTTATTTCCAACCATTATTAGATTTTTTGATTCGGAAACTGGAATAAAAATTATAATTTTAGATTTCGTTTCTTTGCCCGGCGAAACTTCTGAAATAATTTTCAGTTCCATTATTAATATTTTGGAAAAAAACAATTTAAAACATAAAATGATTGCATATTGTGCAGACAACACAAACACAAATTTTGGAGGAAAAGCGGGAAGAGGTACAAATAATATATTTTTATAAATTAAACAAAAACCTTAATCAAAACATTATTGGTGTTGGTTGTGCAGCACACATAATACATAACGCCATTCAAACAGCTGCTGACTTGTTGCCTGTAGATGTGGAAAATATTGTTATTAAAATATATTCTTATTTCTATATATACACTGTGCGTGTTGAAATGCTTAAAGAATTTTGTGAAACTGCGGAAGTTGAATATCAGAAAATACTTGGATACAGTAAAACACGCTGGTTAGCTCTTTTGCCAGCTGTCGAAAGAATTTTGAAAATATACGATCCTTTGAAATCCTACTTTCTATCACAGGATAAATGTCCTAGAATTTTAGAAGAGTTTTTTGAAAAAGAATCTTCAAAAATTTGGCTACAGTTTGTACACAATAAAGCAGCTCTTTTTCAAAATGCTATAAAACTTATTGAAGGTGACAAAATTTCGGTAATCGAAGTAGCAAATGAAGTTAATAATTTAAAATTTCAGTGTCAAGAGTGGTTAGAAAATAATTTTCTTCCGTTAACTATCCGTAATAGTATAAGCCAGCTAGAAGAACAAGGTGCAATAAATCGTGCAGATATCATGAATCACGTTAAAAAGTTCTATAGTAACTGCATAGATTATTTAGAAGAGTGGACGGTACATTGCAATGATATTGAACATTTTCATTGGGTTACATTAAATCAAGAACTTAATTGGAATGATGTGCAAAAATCATTCGATCGTATTAGTCATAATTTCCCATACAGTAATATTTCCGAAAATGATCTTTTGAATGAGGTATCATTATTAAAAAAATATATTGATAAGGAAAAGGTTAAATCTTGGGCATCAGCAAAAATCACAATAGAGAACAAATGGTTAGAAATATTTCATTATTTTGAAACAAACCCTGTTCCATACAATAATGCACTAAAAATTGTGGAATATGCGCTGTCCTTACCAGGAACTAATGCTGTGGCTGAACACGTTTTTTCTACGGTAAATAAAGTGTGGACATCAGAAAAATCACAATTAAGTGTTGAGACTTTGAAAGCCATTTTATGTGTGAAATATAATTTAACAAATTCTTGTGAAAAATTTCATGACCTTTTAAACAACGACAGCAATCTACTAAAAAAAATTCACTCAAATGAGAAATATGCCAAAGAATAAAATAATACTATACATAATTTTTTTAATGTATTATATTTGTAAATTGTACTTACGTTGAAATTAAAAAAAATATATTACAATACTATTTTTGCGTTCTCTGAAAATTTTTGTTGCTCCATATAGACAAAATTTTTATTCAAGACCCCCCCCCAGTCAATGGTGTCCCGCTTTGCCAATGTTAAAATCTGGCCACTAAAGCTAAATGGCCAGGTCACTATGACCCTGAGGGCTCAGAGAAGGTTGGAAAAAGGTGCCCCACTGGACAGCTATTAGGAGGCAGATGGTAACCTCAATTGCATAGCCAGATTCTAACATCAGGGGAAGCAACCATGTGACTGGAGAAGGGCATCACATGATATGAGAATATGAAAAAAATGGTTTGGTGTAATTTATTCAATGGAAATTCGTTTGAAACAGAAATTTGTTCGAAATGGAAATTTGCTAGACTAACATTCTGTTGAAAGTTTGAGAATGAGAAATATTGAGAAACAGCTAGAGGAGATATTACTCAATAAGGTTTCTTTTGGTTTGTCACTGGGGAATCATCTCAGGGGAGTTCAGTTTTATCAAAGGGGACATAGGCATACTGATAGCCCCTGCAACCCCAGCATGCTAGGGGGGGGGGGGAATTTGGGTGGGGCTGCCAAAAAATGCAAAATTTATGGTGAAATTTGATGTAAAACATTTTAAAGGAATTGCTCAGAATTTTAGTCTATAGTTTTGAATGAAAAATAACAGACTGTGAATAATCAGCTTTGTTTTCCCTATCAGAAATTCCTCTCATTGCATCATGTGGGCCTGAACTCTTTGGCTCAAAGCCTGAGCTTGGCCTTGAACTTGTTAACACAAGGCCATCACAATTTGCTGGTAATGTCATTTTTTCTGTCCAACGAGTGATTTTTTGTAATAAGTCCAAGCTCCTGTTTAAACCTTAAGGCTAGAAATGCTTCCAATATTATCACTATTATGTTTTTAAATTATTTCCATTCCTTTGCTATTCTTATATTATTTTTTAACTCATTTTCAGAAAAAATGAATTAATGTTTGGCATGTGATGATCAAAGGGTGTACACATTGGCAGCCTTTCACCACCAGGGTGGGTGGGAAACACAACCTCTCAACAAGATTAATGAAAAAATCTCTTTCAGTTTAATAGGTACTAACAAAATATGATACATAATTTTCAAATCCTCCATATGATCTTAATTCACCATCTTTAGAGAGTGACAAATGTAGAAAATGTGAAACGTGAAGTAATATTGCAAATGATACATTTATAGCAGAAATTATAAATTCTAGTGAAGGTATTGATAAACAGAATAAATTAGTCATATGTATTTTAAATTATAATTCAGCAAGTTAATCCTTATTTTTTATCAATTAGCATTAATTTGAAATAATAGTTCAATATAGTAATAGTATATAGATAGGTAGTCACTGGAAGGAGAGTTATGCACCAATCCCCTGTGATGATGCATAGAATCAGCCAGGCCTAGCACCTAATGTCCGACCCTGCCTTCTCGTGGTGCAGACCGTTAGTACCTTTCAAAAGAGATACTCTCTTGTGGAAATGAATGGAAGGGGGGGGGGGGGGCTGCCAGATTAGTGTGGCCTACTGATCTGGACAACTATGGCTATTTTTTTTTCTACCCTGCTGAGGAGTGGTCAACTACACAGGGTCCTGGTGCTGACCATATATACCAACCTGAATGGAATTATGGCTCTGAGCTTGATTATGGATCCTGATTTTGCTGCACTGGTGGGCTTCTGTGAAGGGAAAATCGTCAGCTGTGTTTTCTGTTTGTTTGTGGGTTGACAGCCCCAAGTGAATAGATTCACAGGATATGTTTATCAGCTGGTGAATAATCCTGAGCAGAGGTCATCGCAGGCACCTGAACTCTTTGCTTCTATTGGCATCGTCAAATTCTACATTGGAGGAAGTCTTCCAGTGTCGATGGCTTCAGCCTTTAGTGGTGGGGGAATTGGGTCTTTGCCCCATGTCTGCGATTAGGGGGCTGTTTGATATTGTCGGCATTCCTTCTCTCAATAAACATAGTTTCTTTAAACATCCCACTAACCATTTTCTCTCCACAGGTAGTTGGAACGTGAGGACTCTGCACAGAACTTTTTCTCTTGATGTCCTCACACAAGAATTCCACCATTATAATTTAGATATTGTGAGCTTGCAAGAGACCAGATGGACAGATAAAGGTCAGATTCTTAAACATAATCTTAAATTTCTCTTTTCAGGGAGGGAAGAAAATAAGCATCATCAAGGCATGGGTCTGCATCTCAGCAGACACGCTAGTGATGCTCTTCTAGGATATGAGTGCATTAATGAAAGGTTTCTTACAGCAAAATTTCAGACAAGCGTTAAAGGCTTGAATGTCATCTGCTGTTATGCCCCACTGAGGATGCCGATGAGGATGAGAAGGATAGGTTTTACGGACAACTTCAGGATATTTTGAATTCTGTCAAGAAAAGAGATATTACCCTTGTTCTAGGTGACTTCAATGCCAAAGTTGGTACTGACTCTGTCCTTTCGGGGAGGAGTAATAGGCCCTTTTGGTATTGGTAGCTGCAATGGCAATGGGCAACATCTCCTACAGGTAAGTAAACTCGATGGTTTCAGAATAACTAACTATTATTACATACACCGCGACATACATAAGTACACATGGGTTTCACCTGATGGGCTGCATAAGAATAATAATAATAAATAATAAATACCCCCTCAAGCAGCTGCTTGCCACAGAGGTCTGACAGGAGCCTGTCAGTTTATATGCCATAGTAGAAGGTCTGAGGATGGCAGGACCTCAGCAGAAAAACGACACATACATCCATGCCTTACCCGGGGCTCGAACCCAGGTCCCTTAGATCAGTAGCCAAGCGCGCTAACCACTCAGCCATCGGACGGCTTTGCATAAGAATATATGATTGATTATATATTAATTAACAGCAAATGGGCTAGTTCTGTTATGAATACCAGGTCACATAGGGGAGCTGAAATTGGATCTGACCATTACCTTGTTAAAAGTGTCTTATAACTTAAACTTAAAAAAAGTATTGTTCTAGGGTTAAAAAATTTACCTTTAATACTGATGTTCTGAAAGAACCAGTTACAGCTAAAGCTTACCATGACAGGTCATTTAGTCATTATGACAGTCATGGTTTGCTTACGACTGAAGTTGAGGAAGAATGGGACCATTTCAAACAGGCTTTTTTGGAAACTAAACAGTACTCTGTTAGGAAAAAAGGCGCAGAGGAGGCAGAATTATTTGAGTGATAAGGCACTTGAGCTTATTTCAGAAAGAAAGAACTGCAGGAATGTCCTTAATCAATACCCTACTAGTCCTAATAGAAAGCATTACAGAGAAATTAATAAACTTGTAAAGGATCAGTTAGCTGCTGATAAAAATCTTTGGCTTGATGGCTTGGCTGACAAAGCCGAGGAAGCAGTTAGACAGCACAACAGCAGAGAGCTGTACCAGATAGTTAATGTTTTGTGTGGTAGAAAACGAACAGGGATTGAAGGATAAACAAGGTTATAGAAAGTGAGGATTCTGTCATGGCTAGGTGGGCTGAGCATTTCAGTGAGGTTCTAAACAATGTGGTTAGTTCTACTCTCATTGTTTGCAATGATGATAGATGCATAGGTGGCTTTAATGTTGGTCCTATAACACAATCTGAAGTTATTTTGGCTATTTCTACACTTAAACTTCATAAATCCCCAGGGGTAGATGAAATTACTACAGAAATGCTTAGAGCTGGGAATGTTTTGCTTAGCACTTGGATGACTGAAATTCTGAATATTTTTTTATGATAAATGCATAGTTCCTAAGGATTTTACCAGAGCTATTATTATCCCTATTTTCAAAAAAGGTGATCGCAGTTCTTGTGATAACTATAGGGGTATCAGCCTACTCTCTGTTCCAGGGAAAGTTCTTTGCATGATTGTGCTTAATAGAATTAAGTATCTGGTTGACAGTCAATTGCGTGATGAGCAATGTGGATTCAGAAGTGGTAGGGGATGTGTGGATCAGATATTTGCACTTAGGCAGATTCTTGAGAAATGTTTAGTTTCAGAAACCTTTGGTTGCTAGCTTTGTTGATTTCAAAAAGGCTTTCGACCCTGTTGATCATCATAATTTGTGGTTGATTGTGAGATCATATGGTATACCAGACAAGTTAGTTAACATAATGAAAGCTCTCTATAATAACACTGAGTCGTGTGTGAGAGTTGGTAAGGCTTGTAGCAATTGGTTTAACATTACTTCTGGTGTTCGACAAGGGTGCATTTTGTCTCCCTTTCTCTTTAATTTGGTTATTGATTATGTTATGCGAAATTCACTTCAAGGGAAAGATTTTGGCCTTAAATGGGCTGGAGATAAGAAAATTTCTGATTTAGATTATGCTGATGATGTTGATGAGATGAACTCTTTCATTCAAGCTGTTGATGAAACTGGTAGTAGAGTAGGTTTGATTATAAACAGAGAGAAAACTAAAGTGATGAATATTGGTCAGTCAGGCTGTGATTCAGTTAATCTGAATGGTTGCAGTCTTGAGCAGGTGTCACAATTTAATTAACTTGGGAGCTATGTAACAGATACTGGTGATGTGTGGCATGAGATTAACAGACGAATAGGGATTGCTGCCAGGACTTTTAAGAATCTATATAGAGAAATAGGCGTATACACCTAAAGACTAAAATTAGATTGTATAATAGTTTGGTTCTTTCTAGGGTTAGTTAATGGTAGTGAAACTTGGACATTTTGTAAACATGATAACAGGAAACTAGATGCTTTTGATTCTGGATTCTTACGCAGTATCTTGGGCATTAGGTTATTAAAGGAGGTTTATCCACAATAGGTTTGGCCATGTTGCCCGTATGTTTGGACCTCCGTAGCCCATGGCTGCTTGAGGATGATGATAATGATGATGATAGTAATAGTAAATAAATTTTATTTGCACTTGATGATTTGCCCCATAACCCTAGGGTAAGAAAATCCAACTTTTTCATCTTAAGGAAAAAAATTACATTTTATATAACTACTTTTTATATTTCATAGGACTAATAATATATTAACATGTACATTTTCCGATCACTCATTGGTATGAATTACCACTGTTAAAGGGTGCAAAATTCAGAAAATGAACAAGTTAATTTTCTCCAACATGTCCTCTGGCGAATAGCCAGAGAACATGTTATTCTTCTAGTTTTTCAATACAGAGAAAAGTGATTGATATTCATAAAAAAATTTTTTCCTGTTTAAAAACAACTGAGGCAATATTTTATGGAAAAATTTGTAAAAATTATTCATTCCAGATTTAGGGGGAAAAAAATTAAGGGGTGGGGTGAGGGTGGGGCAAGAGGCTGGATTTCCGTTGCAGTGTAACTTTGCTTTGGAAGGTTTTAAAATTCTTTAAAAAAAGTGTAAAATATGCATAAGTGTAATAAATTTTGGCATCCATTAGGCATGGATGCTCGTGTCGTTTTTCTGCTGAGGTCCTGCCATCCTCTCAGACCTTAAACTTTGGCATATAAATTGACAGGCTCCTGTCAGACCTCTGTGGCAAGAAGCTGCTTGAGGGGGTATTTATTTTTTTACACATACTAGCATTCTTTGTAATACAGAGATGATAGAAATTAATGGATGGAGTGGTAAGCCTGATCCCTGGACCTGAATATCATTAAGCATATGTGGGGCATCACAGGGAAGTAAAATGCGCAACACTCCCAGAATCATTGATTACCTCAGATGTGCATTTGTAGAGGAGAGGGCTTTACTCCACAAAACCTTCATCATCTAAAAATAAACAAAACTAAAATCAACAGCCTCATCAACAGTACAAGAACCAATTGTGTGAATTGTATGGCTGCCAGATGTAATCATAAGCCTTATAAATATTTATTTCCTAATTCCACCACCTCCATTACAAGAACCATGCTCTCATATGCAGTATTACCCAATTTCATCATTAGTCGACTTGCTGCTACTCAGTCATGTCACAATACCTTTTCACATTACATTTAATTGTATTTGCTGAAAACCATTTTTTTGTTTTTGAACCAAAGAATTGTGTTTACTTTTGTCTATTATCCCTTAATTTTGATACCCTTATATGTGACCCCTTATATATTTTGATACCCTTATATTTGATACCTTATATGTGACAGTTGAAAAAAAAATTAACGAGTTTTAAGCTAGTGGTTCCACAATGTGAAAAATAACAGCAAGGGTTTCCATGACTTTGGAAAGACTGAAAATCCCTGATTTAAACATGGGAATATGTTTAAAATAAGCAAATAAGATCATAACATGCATCTGTCAGAAGCTAAACTGATTGACTCCACCAACATTAAAAAAAAATAATACATCTTGATAAACAACTTTTGTATAAATTTACAATTAAAAATATCTTAAACAGCAGAGTTTAGTAGTAAAACTTTTTAAAAAAATTTACTCTAAGATTCTGAAAATACACAGTTTCTGAGGCAATTTGATATTAGAACTGAAATATACAAAATGTAGAGTAGCTGCTTTAATTTCTGACAGATGAATATGGTGTTTTTAATATCAACAACAATGTTATGAAACTTCAACTCATTTTGAGATGAATGAACATGTACCAAAAACATCTGGGTCAGCCCCCAGACTTGAATTCACAATTTAATAGTTTTTTTATAAGGCAGGAGATGGCCCAGATAATTTTTCATATTTGCTATTTTTCTCTATTATTGATTTGAATTCTTTCATTAGGGCAGTTCATGAGAATGGTAAGTAGGTTGGTGATAAACAGCAAAAAAACTATGATGATGAAAATTGGTCAAGGCAGATAGTGCTTCAGTTGCTTTGAATGGCTGCACTCTTGAGCAAGTGTCTCAGTTTAATTATCTTGGGAGCTATGTAACAGATACTAGTGATGTGCAGCATGAGATAAATAGAATAATAGGGATTAGCATTGGGACTTTTAAGAATCTATGGAGAGTATGGAAAAATAGGCGTGTATACCTAAAGACTAAAATTAGGTTGTATGATAGTTTGGTTCTTTCTAAGATTAGTTATGGTAGCAAAACATGGATCCTTTGTAAGCAGGATAACAAGAAACTTGATGCCTTTGATTCTAGATACATACACAGTATCTTGGGCATTAGATGGTTTGACTTTGTAAGTAATGATGAAGTTAGAAGGAGTCATCACCTCCTTTGAGCAGCATATTGTGCAAAGAGAGACTGTGTTGGTTTGACCATATTGCCCATATGCATAGTTGCATATTAGCAAATAGGATTATGAACAGTGTGCCTAAGGGTTTCAGAAAAAGGGGGAGACAGGAAGCAATGGGCTGACAATGTCAAACAGTATCTTGCTAGAATTGGCCTAGAGTGGATAAATGCTGCAGCAGTAGTTCAGAATAGACACATCTGGAGAGGAAAATTACAGTTTGGTTGGACCTCCATAGCATTGCTGTATTGTATGTAATATCAACAAGTTCAAACATGCAAATGAATCCATAATTAAGCAATTGAATTCATTAATATTTAAATAACATTAACTTACATCATACTATTTATATGTATGAAACACTGCAATCTTAGCATAAGTGATACATTGCAAGATTCCAAGTTATTCTGCTAGCTTCAAATTTGTAGCCACTTGACTATTTCAGATTGGTTATTAACCATTCTTAACCTAGTAATACCTACAGCATCATAAGCCATTAAAGATATTATATTTCTAAACAGAAGATAGTTTGCATTTTTTGAATTAACTCAGTGATGCCTTATGCCATGCATAAATTAAAATATATTTAAAAATTTTCCAAGATATATTTGTTCAGACTCTTAATACTAGAAAAAAACCCTTCAAAATCTCATATTAACAAAGCTTAAAAGGTAAGTATTCTTTTTGTACTTTACATGCATAAAGAGTAAATTTCAAACAGTATAATTTTGTTGATTGTGATTTTATTGCTAAATTTTCATGGAAAATGTTTTAAGTCATGTCATCTATGACCCAAAGGCTTAATCATTCAGACTGCCCTGTAGCTAGACACTTACAATGGGGAATAGTACCTTCTCCATTTTCTGCATATGAAAAAGCCTGTGTAGCAACAAATTGCACAAATGTTTTCAAAAGATGGATTATATAAATAACTAGGTAGCTGGAACATGCTACTCAGTTATTTATACAGTGGGTCACAAAAGTATTCGGTCATCTTACATTTCTCATAATTTTGTATACTTAAAAGTACTGAATGTAGTCAAAACCCAAAAAAATTATATGATATTTTATGTTTTTGTTCTGATGTTATATACAAAAATGAAAATAAATAAACAAAAATACTAGAACATAATGAATTTAAAAAAACAAAAAGCACTAAACCAGCCACATAAAAGTATTCCGCCATCATGTAATACAATATGCAAAATACTGGATTTACGTAGTAATCACATGCTAATGTCAATACGCAAACTTGAAGTCTCGTGATATTTACATGAAACATTTAGTATTTAAAGGAACCTCGTCTAGATTCTAGAACATTTGTTACCTTGAGTTTTAGAATGGTGAAAATGTGAGAGCTTAGTTTAGGTAACAGATAAATGATTATCAACTTTAAAAAAAAAAGAATTTGTCTAAAAAAATATATTTCTAAAGTGACTGGAATTCCACACTCAACAGTGCAAAGCGTATTAAAATGATACCAGCAAGGAGACTTAATGAACAGACACCGAACTGGAAGACCAAAATTCTAAATCATTGTACACTTGTGAGATGTGCCAAAGCAAATCCTGCTGAACCAGCAAGGGAAATATATTCTAAAGTTAAATCATTTTCTGGAAAGAATTTAAGCATTGAAACAGTTCATCAAACACTACAAAATAGTGAATATTATGGACGAGTTGCCAGAAAGAAGCCTTGGATCAGTGAGACAAATAGAAAAGAAAGACGATTTTGCAGAAAATTTTTATTATCAACAATCAAGATTTATGGAACACAGTGATTTTATAGTGATGAATCAAAGTTCGTGATATTCAACACAAGCAAGAGGAAAATTGTGTGGTGGAAGCCCAAATCAGAGTTCGATCAACATAATTTCTGGGCTACTGTCAAATACAGAGGGGGTTCTATAATGGTCTGGGGATGCATATCGGTAGCTGGGTTAGGTGCAGTTGAATTTATTGATTGTACTATGGATCAATATGTATATATTGATATTTTAAATAGAAATTTGAAAAGAGTGCCGATAAATTAGGATTAAAGGACAGATTCGTGTTCCAACAAGAGAACGAGCCTAAACATACTACTTTGAATACAAAGCTGTGGTTGCTATATATAATGTACCAAAATGTCTTGAAACCCCACCTCAGTCACCAGATTTGAACCCTATAGAACATTTATGGGGAGAGCTGAAGCAATTACTAAATAAAATTGCGATAAAAATCAATTGAAAATGCATCTTCAAACAGAGTGGGACAAAATTGGTTCTAGTTTGACCAAAAAACTAGTCAAATCAATGCCTTCTAGACTTAAAGCAGTCATACATGCAAGAGAACATGCAACAAAATATTAGAGACATTGTTTCAGTTTTATATTTTTACATCAGGTGGCCGAATACTTTTGTGTGGCTAGTTTGGGGATTTTTTTTTTAATTCATTATGTTCTAATATTTTGTGTACATTTATTTTTCATTTTTGTATCTAACATCAGAGCACACACAAAATGTCATGCAAATTTTTGTTTTGACTACACTAAGTATACAAAACTATGAGAAGTGTAAGGTTGCTGAATACTTTTGTGACCACTGTACATGTATATACTCTCATGACTTGAAACAAATATTTATTGCAGAGCATTTCTCCAAAGTTCAACATACACAGCATTTTTCATACAAAACAAGCTGCAATGATTTGGCATTTGGGCAGAATATCCATGAAAATTTTACATACTAAGAAGGGAAAAGCATGCAAAGGTCTCATCTGTCGTATGGTAGGGTAATTAAAATAAGTACTTAATTTTACTTTTCCTGCGTCTTGTTTCACAGATTTGCAGTTAATAATGATTTTCATGAACATAACCCTTGAGGTCAACAACTGCCTTCTAAATTGTACTTTTAGTCTGAGCTATACAGGGGGCGGGAGTGGCTCAGTTGGTAGCACGCCAGGCTCGTAATCTGTAGTTCCCAGGTTAGAGTCCCAGCTGGATCAGCGTTGAGATTTATCTCTGCAAAATTCCCCGCCCTGCCCACGGTCAGTAGGGGACACCGATGGGCTTGGAAAGGCCGCCGTCTATCGGATGGGATGTTAAGCCGTGGCCCCGTGTACGGGAGAGACACACCCTGTGCGCGTTAAAGAACACGCTGGATGGCCTTGACGGGGGAGGGGGGCTACCATCTGTCTCCCAACAGCTGTTCCAGTGGGTCCCCTCCCCCAACCTTCTCTGAGCCTTCGGGGTCCATGTGACCTGGCCATTTAGCCCATGGTGTGCAAAAAAGTGCTGTTCAGAGGTAAAACAACCCAACCCTGAGCTATACATAATACAGTATAAAATTACTCTTTAACTGTACAATATTACTGACATCATTTCAAGCTACGGATTCACATGAAAGAATCCACAATTGTACATTTACATATTTATTATAATTATAAAAATTAATTTTGCTTGTTTGTGATGGCTAGTAATAAATGCGAAGAGTTCAACTATATATACTTTTATAGTTTTTTCATTTCCTTTGACACAGTTATAAAAGACGTAATGCTGCAATTTCTGATTGAAAATTTGCTTTTACATGGCATTCTGCCCGTATTTTTGTGTATGTCGTTATCTTTACAATACGTATTTGAACAAATGAATTTTATTCCGGACAGAGCTATAATTTTTACACAATTTTACCCCTTTCTACGGTTTTCTTTACAACTTGACTTATTAGAGAAAACACGGTTCAATTCCACACATGTATCAATCACAACATACAACCAGGTGTCACTTACGTATTAGCATGCTTCAGTAGATATGTTCAGCTAGTATAAGAAAAGTTTGCACAAATAGCATTCTTTAGGGGCCATATATATGGTTTAATTAATCCGATTAAGAGGATGGAGGTACAGTATAAGACAATGTATAAATCCTTAGTAGTTTTGAGTGTATATAATGTATAAATATAAAAAAATTATAGACTACTACTTCCACGTCACAAACACCGGCAATGTTTCTCTTTCAAACTTGTTGTTGCCAGAGGAAATTATTAATACTGCCATCGAAGTGAGCGGAAAAATTTCATTTCTTCGATCTGTGCTTCGACTCACTCTGTGGCTTCGACTAGGATAAAATAATGTTCATTTGCCTACTACAGCGTCAATGGTCAGACCATTGATTTCGATCAAAGTACCACTCTTTCAGCGAATTTTTTCTTCTTCGTCGAATTTTCTTGAAAGGGTTTTTGAGGATTGTTTTCGAAAATATAAGATTTTAGCAGACTACGTTTTTTTTTTGTATACGTGAGATCTGTCACAATTTGTTCTCGGACTAAAAGTCAAGGCAATCGCTATCGTTCATTCAATTTTTAATTGAAATTATAATAATTATGAGCGAGTTGCAAGTTTATTTTGTTTAACATAATAGCAGAGATAGCTCATCCATTAGACTACCTAGGGCACTGTACCACTAAAAATAATTAAAAAAAATTCCCATTTAGTGTTCAATATTTGAAAATTTGTAATATCTAAATCAACATAATATCATTTTATATTCGTTTAATAGTCATTTTTTGCCGTGTTAAGTAGAGTTATTTTCCAAATTAGGGCTACATCGTCTGCTTTCGTATTGGAATTTTTTCCGTTACGGCCACCAACCGGAATCTTAGCATTATCTGTTTTATCTAAAACTGTAGCATAAATACTCATGAGCTGAAACAGAACATCTTTTACAGAGGATAAGAACATCTTTTAGAGTTTGCTTTCGTTTCTGTACTTAAAAATTTTTGGTTAAATAATGCGCTTTGAGAATGGCTGAAAAAAAAAAGAGAAAGAATATATATATTATAAAACGTCTTTTCAATCCAACATGTTTGGATTCAATTTATTTCAACATCATACATTTACGGAAAAAATAATTTGGGGAAAGGGGGGGGGGGGCTCAATCTACAACGTGCTAGTCTCGTAATTTGCAGTTCCCCAGTTCGAGTCTCAGCTGTGCCAGCTTTAAAATTTATCTCTGCAAAATCCCCCTTCCCCTGCCTTCGGTTAGCAGTGGACACCAATGGGCTTGAGAGGGGTAACCATCCATCATATGGGGCGTTCAGCTGTGGCTCTGTATGCAGAGAGCTATGCCCTGTACACGTTAAAGAACACACTGGAGGGCTTTGATGGAAACTACCATCTGCTTCCCTGCCACCTAACAGCTCTCCAGTGGGTCCCTACACTAACCTTCTCTGAACTAACTTCTCAAGTTTTCGAGACCTGGCTATTTAGCCCATTATGGACATAAAAGTGCCACTAAGAAGTGAAACAACCCAACCAAAGTCAATTTTTTTCTACATTCAGGCCCTGCTTGCAGTAGTTAAAGTGTTCCACTGAAACGTAGGAAGATGGCCCTAGACTTCGACGCCATTAGTATGGCAAACTATGGCCCACCACCACCACTTTTGTGCGGCTCGCAAGCTACGAATGAAAAAATATATATATATTTCGTTATGCAGCAGCTTGCCACAGAGGTCTGAAAGGAGCTTGTCAGTTTAACGACATAGAGACAAATAAATTAAATTCGTAAAAGAGGAAAAGAGCGTATAGAGGACAAGAAGTCCAACTTCAGTGAAACAAATTGTCATTAAAAATTAATTTTAATAAAATTTTATTGTTTATGTTTTACTTCGCATTTATTTTTGCTTTGGTTATACATACATTACTGACTATAAGTTTCGTTGGCAGCCCCTGACCTATGCGGCCTGACCTTCCATTCCAGTTTTACATGCAGCATTTCAACCAAAACGTTTGCCCAGGCTTGTCCTAGGATTTTCAAAATTATAAGACAGTAAAATAGCATAGAAGTTTAAGAAATAACAGCTTTTTGCATACATTTAACTGTTTTTGAACCATTTATTTTTGCATTCATGAAAAAATTTATTCCAAGTATAAGGGAAAAAACATTGCACTTATATTGTATATTTTTCTCCTATTTCTTTTTTTTAAACTTTAAACCCCCATCCTAAAAATATTTCCTGGCTACTTGTCTGAGAGCTGGAACACCTCACGAATATTATGTCTGTAGTTGCACTCCCCTTTATTCTTAGCCATGCATTTATTAGATTTCTTAATTTAAATTAATACTATAATACTATTAAAAGATATATTTTCTAAAAGTTAGTGCTTATAATAAGACATATTTTTTACTGATGTGTAATACATTAATGTATTTTTTGCAAATACATTGAGTTGGCTCTTCATTAGCAACACCCTCTTGTATAGGAATGGACTGATCTGTGGCGCTGGTGATGGCAATGGTTCTTAATGTCATCACCAACGCCACAGACCACCTTTTGCATTCCTCGCTATTCTATTTCATTCCACTTCTTGCAATTCCTCGCTATTCTATTTCAGCTCATGAGCATTTATGGTACAGTTTTAGATATAACAGATAATGCTAAGATTCCGGATGGTGACCGTAATGAAAAAAATTCCTATTGACAATACGATCAAGGAACAGCCACTGTACGATTGTAGAGAGCACATGTGGCAATCAGTTTTTGTGTTACATCAAGGAAGAATGGGTCAGTATCGTGATCTTTTCGACTTCGAAAGTTATATGATTGTAGGGCCACAATGTTCAGGTGCCAGTATCTCAACAACAAACGCTATGGTGAACTGTTCCCATTCTGTGGTGTAACTAGTCTACAGCGACTGGCTCAGCAGTGGTCAAACAACCAGCCAAAGGTCACAAGAGGAACAGCCATATGTGGACGATGGCCATGATTAGCAGTGTGTGTGCAGCTTGTAACACAGCAGTGATGCAGCACAGTCATCCAATTAAGCACCTAGTACAGGTACAATACCAATACCGCATGGACAATATGGCAAACATGAGCTCGTATGAGCTATGGCAGTCGACGGGACTCATGGGTACCATTGGTCACAGTAGGACACAAGAAACTGCTCCCTGTATGGGCACATCAGCACCGACATGCTACCACCCATATGCGTGCATACTGAGTGTGCACAGACACCAGGGTGGTCGTGAAGGGAGTTCAGCGCGTTCCCCGGAACCCAGCTCTGCGCTTTAAAAGGCCCCGCGTGGTTCACGAAAAGCTCATCGTAAAAAACGACACCATTTTCTTATCTTTAATATAGTAGCCGACACAATGTATTCTCGTTCCTCTAGCTCCACGTCTCACCACCAGAGCGTATGTCAGTTATTTTCCAAGCCTAAGAGTAAATCCAATCGCAGAATCCGCTAATCGATGACTAACTATTCTTTGAATAGAAAGCGAAATCGGTCAATTTTGATGACGTAATTAAAGATTTTGCGACAAAAAAGGCGAGACTATAAGTTGTATGTAGATATGTACCGCACTTTTTACTTATAATAAATAATTTACTATTATAAAATTTAGAAGTACATAAAAATGCATCTTATTTGACCCCGCAAAAGTTCACGCCGGCCCTGCCAGGCACACATTAATGTCTCAAAAAAAAAAGGTCTCATTCTCTAAGACAGGAAGATGAAGAATCCTTAATCCATTTTTGTAAATTTGGGTAAGCTCATTATCTGGTTAAAGATAAATATCGTGAAATTGACTGTATCTTTGCATATACCTGGTTATCACTACAGCAAAATTTGGTATTTGTTTCTCATTCTTTAAGTTTGTATTTTTGAAGTAAAGTTAATTTAAAAATAATAGTTAAATTTTTGTTTCTGTACTTTGATGAATAAAAATAATATCCTTTATTAAAGAGTATTCAATAAATATTCGCCTTTGAAAAATAAAGTAAAAAACGACATTCCTTGGGTGCACACTCTAATGAAAAGACCTGCGCACGACTATGATACCACCAATATGTCGAAATATGTTACCTGACCAGATGAATCCCGTTTCCAAATACATCATGCTGATAAGCGTGTTCGCATTTGGAGAAAGCAACAGGAAACCATGGCACCAGGATACAGTGTCATTGTTTAGCAGGCAATGAAGAAGTGATGTTATGGTGGGAGGATGGTTTCATGCTCTGGATCCACTGAGCATAGTGAATGAGTGGCTCAATGGGACTACCTACTTTTCTATTGTTGCAAACCAAGTACACCCCTACTTGATGACAAAATTCAGACAACACAAGCATATATCAACAAGATAACGTGTTGTGTCACACGGCCTTGCAGGTTGCAAACTGGTTTCAGGAACATGACAATGAATTCTCCATCCTTCCATGTCTGCCCAACTCACCGGACTCGACTCAACTGAGCATGTTTGGGACCACGTGGTTTGGGACCTACTGGAGAAGGGATTCGATGATCTGAGCATGTTTGCGCAGCATTGCAGGACACAATGCGGAACGCATGGATAGCATTACCACAGGTGGAGCTATAACAACTTGTGGAGTCCATGCCTTGACACAAATAATTTTCTTATGAGATATTAGGTAGATGTTGCTAATGCAAAGACACCTCGATATAGTGCAAAATCCAATTTCAGTTTTTTTCGCGAATCAGTGCTAACAACTGCTTTAGTTTATATAGTATGAATTTACCCTTTATGGCACCACCCTGAATCTTAACATTATCAATGATGGAGATTATAGAAATGTACATGCGCTGAAAGCAGCAAACTGCAGGAGGAAGTCTGCAATTCAGAGTGTTCCCTTACATTTGATTGGCTGATTCAACCAATACAATCAAGAGTTGGACTTGTTACTTAGAGAAAATCTTCATTTGAGTGTGATTAGCTGAACAGGTCTAAACTGAAATTGAACTGGGTTGCCAAATTTTTACTTTGCCACGGAAGCACATTTAGCTACGAATAGTTTATGGGGGAATTTTACATAAGAAAATATAGCAATTTATCAAATATGTAGTGTACAATGGATACTAATAACAAATTTTAGCAATATGTTTCGTCAGCAATGCTTAACTCTGTACTATTTCTTTTGACTTACAAAGGTCTCCGGTTCCATATCAGCTTCCCTCATTAGAGTGTTTTTTTTTCAGTAATTTTTTTACAATTCAATGTATTACAATATCACTTTTCTACAATTAATTATAAAATTAATATACACCGAAGAGCCAAAACATTATGACCAACTGCCTAATATGATGTTGGTCCTTCATGTACCACCAAAACAGTTCTTACCAGGTGAGGCATGGCTGCTACAAGATTTTTAAAGGTGCCTTGTGGTATCTGCTACCAACACGTTACCAGCAGATCCTTTAACTCTTGTAAGTTACATGGTTGAGCCACCGCAGATCGAATGTGCTGTTCCAATACAAACCACAGATGCTCGGTTGGATTCATGTCTGGGAAATTTGGAAGCCAGGGCAATACCTGCAAGTCTTCCTCATGTTCCATGAACCAATCTTGAACAATCCAGGCAATGCGGCATGGTGTATTATCCTGCTGAAAGAAGGAACTACTAGAAGGGAATACCGTTGCCATGAAAGGATGTACCTAGTCTGCAATGATGTTTAGGTACGTGGTAAGCGTCATAATTTCCTGCACATGAATTCCCAGCAGAACATTGCCCATTTGCCAGAATTCCAGGGATTCCCAGCAGAATTCCAATTCCAGGGATTCCCAGCAGAACATTGCCCAAAGCATTACACTTCCTTCACCAGTTTGTTTTAGTCCCACGATGCATCCTGGTGCCAACACTTCCCCAGGTAAATGACGCATATACCCATCCATTGCGCAACAGGAAATGAGATTCATCAGACCAGATGACCTTTTTCCAATCATTCAAAGTCCAGTTTTGATGCTTACGTGCCCATTGTAAGCGCTTTCAATGGTGAACCGAGGTTAGCACGGGCACTCGGAATTTGCTGCTATTCAGCCCCATTTTCTTCGGGGTTCAATGTACTCTGTGTTGTGGCAAATTACTCCCATCAGCAGCATTCAAATTATGGGCGAGTTGTGCCACAGTATCCCTTCTGTTAGTTCGTACTATGCGGGATAGCCTTCGTTCATCTCTAGCATTGATGAGTTGTGGTCAGCCCACAACTTGCCGACGGTTCGTGGTTTTTCCCTCCTTGGACCACTTTTTGAAGGTATTAACTATGGCTGATTATGAGCACACCACAAGTCTTGCCATCTCAGAAATGCTCTGACTTCTGGCCATTACAATTTAGCCTTTGTCAAACTCACTTAAGCCTTTCCCACCTGAAGAACAAGAGTAACACTGATTAACAGAAATTTCAGAGTGTTTCTTTCACAAGTCCACAGATGGAACAAACTGAAGATTTCCATTACTCTGAATGCGAATCATATATGGTTGTTGTTTCTTTATAAGTTTTGGGTAATATATTAAAACTGCTATAATTTAATTCATCAATAATATGTGATTTGGAGTTCAAATGCTGAACAATATTGTAGAAGTCAGTAATTTTTCTTTGGTGAAATTAAACTGATTTAGACATACCAGGCCTGGATCTAACTAAAGGAAATTAAAGTAGGTGATGGTATAAAGTTTCAAGTAGCTAAAAAACTTTATCGCCATTATGATATAATATGATATACGGTATGAGACTTTTCCCCTCTATTTCAATGTCTTGTAAAAACCTTTCTTGAAAAATGCATATGTAAATGCTTAGTATTTTTTGCCCGTTTCAGAGAACTAGCATTTTTAGGGGGTAGGGCATGGCTTTCTCCCTCCCCTCTTTAGATGCGGCCCTGACATGAAAATTGATTGGGTTGTTTTTACCTCTGTGTGGTATTTGTTTTGCACACAATATGCTAAATCACCAGGTCACAATTATCCCAAGGACTCAGAGAAGCTTGGAGGAAGGGGACCACTGGACTGATGTTAGGAAATAAATGGTATGCTCCCATCAAGGATATCTAGCATGTTTTTTAGCATGCACAGGGTATGGCTCTCCTGTAGACAGAGCCACGGTTTAATCTTCTCCGACGGATGGCAATCTCCCGAAGCCCTTCAGTGTTCCCTTTATCAGCGAGGTCAGGGTGAGCATTAGTGGAGATAAATCTCAAAGCTGTAAGAGTTGGGACATAAAAATGAAATTTCAGTATGATCATAATTGTTTTAAACAGTGAATGTCAGTTAAGCTTTTTGAATTTGTTTTCCTTGTTAAAGCCTTTATCTAAAGTTAAAGCCTTGTCTTGTTAAATTTTTTGAGTTTGTTTTCTTTAAATCAGAAAGATCAAAGGAAATATTTTGTTGCATACAATACAGATGTGTTGTACATGTTGTCTTCCAAAAAGATTAAATTGAAAAAAATTTCTAGAAATTTATAACTTTCTGTTGTTCTGATTTCTAGATTATTGGTTTCAATTTTAGTCTTATTAAATGCATTTCTTTTATTTTCGTAGAATGGGAGAAAATATTTAGTTAACATAAGAGAAAAAGATATTTCTTGAATCATTTGTTTTGTTATTGTTTTGCTTTATCCAAATTCATCTATTTGTATTAAACGCTTGTGGTCATTAAAATAATATTAAGTAATAGGAAAGTCTTGGCTACTGATCAAAGGTGCTATTTACATAAGTAACTCATATAAGTAATGGCTACATAAGTAACTCATGTAAGTAATGGCTACATAAGTAACTCATGTAAGTCATGACTTACACAGTCATTGGTAAATCATGGCTGTTGGTGTCTTTCTGCTGAGGTCTCGCCTTCCTCACAGATCTGTATGGAATATAAAATGACAGGTTCCTGTCAGACCACTGTGGTAAGCAGATGCTTGAGAGATAATTTATTATTATTTTATTTATTACTCTGCTACAGATATTCGATAAAGGAATATTCATTGCAGAAATAAAAGAAAAATAATTAAATATAAATAATGGAAATGTACTTTTTCTGAGATATAATTTCATCTTCATGTACATAAAACATCGTGGAAGTGAGCAAAAAATGCGAAAAGTAGGCTTGATTGCGGCAGTAAATGGTTTGTTTTGGAAGTAGCAACATGGCTACCACTCTGCTACGGAGACATTAAGGGTTGAACAAGGGAAGCGCATTTGGGCGTCTCCTCTTAATCCTATTTCCGTGGTTTCAGTAAAATTGTTGGAATTCACTTTCTTGAAAGCTACAGGCGTCCTTAAAGTTAGTGGAAATGAAATGTAGCTTTAATTTCAAGAAAAGTAATCTCCTGTTACCTGTAAATTTAACTGGAATTTTTGAGTATCATTGTAATAACACAGTCCAATTGCAAATTTCTAATATTGCAGCGTCTTAATGCATGCTTAATTCATATGTAGCTTAATATTCAGTCTGTTGCATGCTATTTTCAAGGAAACAAAAATTGCAATTGTGCAATTGTAAATAGTGCAATATTTCTAATTCCATTTTTCAACATCATTGAGATTTTCTCAGTAGAGCGAGCCGTTTGCTATAAACAGATATTTCTTACAATACATTTCAATCATTTCTTGTAAATGAAGGCATGCTAAAAGAGATTAGTAATAATCTTCCCATATTTTAACGTCTGCATTTTTGAATTTTTTTATACATGATCATAAATTTGGCCAGATTAAAATAGGGCCCTAGGGGGTACACGTCCCAGGGGGCCTCAAGAAAGAAGGGTGAGAACTTAACTATTAAGTCTTAGAAGGATTTTGATTAGAAATTAGCATTTTTCCAACTTATGCAATCTTTGAAATTAGTAGTAATGAAATAAATTTACGAAACCGTTTTAAATTGATAAACGTAAACTAGCCACTAGGTATAAATCCAATAAATGTTTTTCATTTCGCATTTAAAAGTCTTAAGGGACATAAAATTGTGTCTCTTGTTGTTGTGTTTTCTAGATTATTGGTTTCAATTTTAGTCTCATTAAATGCATCTCTTTTATTTTCGTAGAATAGGACAAATTTTTTAATTAACTTAAAAGAAACATCCATTTCTTGAATCACTATTTGTATTAAACGTTTGCGGTCATTAAAATAATATTAAGTGTGAGCAAAGTCTTGGCTACTGATCAAAGGGATCTGGGTTCGAACCCCGGGTAAGACATGGCTGTTGTTGCTGTAATTGTGCAATTGTAAAGAGTGCAATATTTCAAATTCCATTTTTAGCATTATTTGGATTTTGTCAGTAGAGCGAGACGGATTTTAAACATTTGGCAGCTCTTTAACTCAGTGTAATGTGGAAGATGTTTTTTATCAGACATTCGCACGATGGTACACCTAAAAACAAAGTTTACTTAGGTAAATCAGTATTATTCACATTACTTATTAATTTGTTCATTTACTAATTTAATTTTGACTTATTTCTTGTAACAGGAAGGCCCCTTGATTCTAAAGTAGTTTAGCGAAATAAAACTGATATAAAGTAAAATGTTTGCGATTGCTAAATAGTTTTGATTAAATTTAAATAGTTTTCTCATCCATCATTTTTCACTTTTAATTAAAAGTACTCATGTACGTCTAATATAAAGGTTAATTTTTTTATCTATTTTGTATTATTTTCAGTAAGATGCATATCTAAATTTTCGTATCCCGTTCAACTGCCGTGTAACGTAGTTCTTTACAAAATGTGTCACACGATAACCATAGAAAGGACGAAACCAGAAATGATTTTCAGAGACTGAAAGCTTTCTGTCAGGCCTCTTCTGACAAACAGGTACTTGAGGGATAATTTATTATTTATTTCATAAAATGAGCGAGATTGAAATTAATAAATTTCTGTCACATTTGTTTCTTTTTATAACTGCCATGCCGAAGCGATACGTTGTAAGTAAATAAACACTTCCCTCGATTTACACAGTAGATAGTTTCGGAAAACCACCATGCAAATCGAGAACAACAACTTATGGAAAAAAGGAAGATAGGTTTCGAAAATAACCTAGCTATTAATGAAACGTATATTGAAAGTTTCATTTCTACACATTTATCTCAAATTTCAATTCAGAAGTAAAAATAAACATCAAATATAACAAAATTTTGTATTTTATTTGTACTAATTAAGATAAGCTTAGATTAATTTCTCATATATACACTGGCGAAAATTGAAAAAAGAACAACCAGAAGGAATTTCTTTAGGAACGTCATATTGTAGTATGCTGATAGTTAAGGGTAGCAGAAACCGTGATACAAGATTGACAGTCATTGGATGAAATAATGATGTCACTGAGGACGACAACATGCAAATGTATTCAGCGCGTGTTTAAGAACTAGGGCGTGAAGAAAGAAGTTATTTGTCTTATTCAGTGCTCTTTGAAGAAGCTACCATGCCTGGACAATGCAGGCGCGCAACATTTGTTCAGTTAGAGGAGTCTGAGCGAGGTCGTATAGTGGGTCTTCGGGAAGCAGGTTCATTTTTTTGTCAAATTGCATACCGCTTTGGATGAGAGGTATCAGCAGTGGTACGATGGCGGCGTCGATGGTCAGAAGAGCATTCCTACACTCGCAGATGTGGTTCCGGGCAACACAGAGTTACGGATGCACGAGAGGATCGGCGTATCAGGAGGGCGGCGGTGGCAGAGTGGACGGCTACAGCGTCACAAATTCGATCCTCTGTCGTACCAAGGATGTCTACAAGAATGATCGCAATCGTCTTTTGGAAGCAGGACTATGGGCACAAATGCCGCTGGCACGGTTACCACTGTCACCTCGTCACTGTCGAGCACGTTTGCAGTGGTGTCAAGAACGAGTTCATTGGAGGGAAGAATGGCAGTCTGTGGTCTTCAGTGATGAAAGCAGATTCTGCTTAGGAGCGTCTGATGGTCGTTTAGGCGTCCAAAGGCCACAATATAAGCAGTATTTCAGTTTTTTTTTTAAATTAAGGCTCATCCTTCATCTAAAATTATCCTTTGGTATTTCAAATTTGAATGCAGTGGCACTCGTAAACGATAAGACCATCGAATTCGGTTTATATATTTCTCTAATAATAACTTCTCACATAAAACTGTAGGAAGAATTTCTTTTTAATAGTAACAATCAGGTCTTTCCCCGAATTCGATAAAAACTTCCTCTCCTCGTGATTTAAAGCTATGTAAGAGTTTGGCCTCCTGACTTTTATTCCTCAGCAAAAAAGAGGAAATACGTCAATGATTACCGAGCTTAATGAGTTATATTTCAAACGAAAGCTTCTGACGCGGAGAGTGTTATGAGCTACCTCAAATTATGTTCCTACCTTTCTGTCCCCAAGAAAAGTGACAGGACAGTTTCACGGGATTGATTGTAATAAGCTGCATATCAAATGAAAATTTACGACATGGGGAGTACAGTCGCTCAAAAAAATATCCGAACGCTACGGTTGATTACAGAATTCAGAAAAAATATCTGCCAACGATTTTTTTAGAAATGAGTGATCTGGCAACCTTCGTGTCACGTGACACAAAGGTTGTCAGATCACTCATTTCAAAAAAAATTCGTTGGCAGATATTTTTTCTGAATTCTGTAATCAACCGTAGCGTTCGGATATTTTTTGAGCGACTGTACTATGGTATATAGTACTCCCAATATAAAACAAAAAAGTCTCAATTCAAACTAAGTCTAACAGTATAACATATATAGAGAGAGGGAAACCTTTCAGTTGAACTCTCCTTATATTTATAATGAAACTCATAATTTTACATTATTTAAATACTTTATTCATCAGGGTTTGTAGTGTGTATAGGTGCTTATGTGAAATGGTTATTATGAGCATATAATCAAGGTAGGTTAAATTATTTATAATTTTTTTTTAATACTGAAGAAATATTGTTTTAAAACTAAGGTTTAGTTGATCTTATGAAAACCTTTAATTTATGTTCCGTCGAAATTTTCCCATTAGTCTATTTCAGAATTAACAAAGTTTCATATTCCAGTCCTTTTATTTTCCGACTAACCACTACATAATTCAGTGGTTGAAAAACGTTACAATGACACTGTCTTTTTTTAATTGATTCATAATAAAAATTTCATTTCTTATTTCTTCCTTATAAGTTGCAAATCCCTCTATAATTCTGACCACATTTTTAGTCGCAATAATCTCAAATAAATTAAAACCAACGGCTGTTGTTTGAAAAGTTATTTCATGTCTCGATCTGTACTATAGAAAATTTGCTGAAATCGTGTTCTTCAAAACAATATCAAAGTCAAATTTAGAGACAGGTTATGAGATCTCATGATTAACGAGTATGGTTGTCATGGTGAATCAAGCAATATTTACTTTCTATTTTTCCATATTCTTTCAAATGCATTACCTTCAAAATAAAAATATTTCCTTTCACAGAAGGTATTAAACAGTTCATCTTGTTACATTTGCATTTTGCTTATCCTATTCGGCATTTAATTGCCGATGTTTGATTTCGATTCGAATAAAAGTGTTGTCAAGTAGCAATAGTTGCCTACTAGTTTTAAGAAATCACATTTTGCATTCGTTATTGAATTTAATACCCACATATTGTTCCAAATGCATCAACTGCAAAAGGAAAGTGCTTTCCCTGAAATCCTTATATTTCTAAAGTTCTTCACCTGAAAACGGGAGATGTTTTACCTAATATCCTCATATTTTTTCAAGTGCATCACTTTATAAGAGAAAATGCCTTAACTGATATCGTCAAATGTTTCTCTTTAAAAGAAGAAATGTTTCACGTAATATCCTCATTGTTTATCAAGTGTTTATAAAGGAAATATTTCCCTTGATATCCTCATATTTCTTCAAGTATTTCAGTTTAAAAAGGAAATGCTTCTCCTCATATCCTCATCTTCTTTTAAATTCTCCATTCTGAAAAAGCTTACAAAAGCAAATATTTCAGCAGAAATACTTATATTCCTTCAAGTGTTTCCTCTGCAAGAAAAAAACATTGTACCTAAAAATTTTCCAATGTTTCAATTGTAAAGAGGAAATGTTAGCTTTAATATCGTTCGTTACATTATGTTGAATGCGTTACTTTCAACGAGAGAATGTTTCACTTGATAGTATTATAATTTTCAAATTTCGCATTTTAAAAGAGGATATGCTTCACCGGAAATCCTAATATTCTTTGAAATGCTTCACCTTTAAGAAAAGGAAATATTTCACTGGAAATCTTCATTGTGTGCAAAAGAATTCCACTCAGAAGTAAAACAACCAAATCGAACCGTGAAATCCGCAATTCTTACAAATCCTTTATCAACAAAAAGGAAATATTTTCCTTGATATCCTCATATTCTATTCAATGCTTCACCTCCTTAGAAGAAAAGAATTTACCTAAACTCCTCATGTTTCACTTGAAAAGCGGAAATATTTTACCTCATATCTTTTGAAATGAATGATATAAACGACGAAATACTTCTCTTTTAAATGCTTCATTCGAAAGAGGAAATATTTCACTCAAATGTTTCATTTTCAAAGAGATACTCTTTCACTTGATATCGTTATATTCTTTCAAATGCTTCACCAAATCCTTGAAGTTCTTCAGCTGCAAAGACGATCTTGAAATGCTCCCGAGGAAACATCCATATCCTTTTTAATGTTTTACCTCAAGAGAAGAAACGTTTCCCCTGCTAATTGTTCCAAAACGTTACTTCGAAGAGAAAATTCTTCACCTTACAGCCTCAGATTCTTTCAAATGTTTCACCTGCAAAGTGGAAGCATTTCAGCTGATATTCCCGTAGTAATTCAAGTGTTTCGCTTTCAAAGTGGAAATGTTTTACCTGAAATTATGATATTCTTTCACAGTAAGGAAAGGCAATTTTTTCCCCTCAGTAGCTAAAACTCTACAGAAACCGAAAAGTTCTTAGCTTCACCAGCCCATAGGAATTTTCCGTCTATGGCGCTGGCTTGTTAGTCAATATGAATCAATTCTATCTTCATCTGATTCGTGACACAGGTGAGGTTTTTCTGTCGCTACGTTTCGTCGACCGCTGCTCAATTCGTTCGCTAGGTGTCGGTAGGGCCGCCATGATAGATCGTCGCTTCACGTGATCCTCAGATCCCCCCTCATTGGTGGAGATGGCGTCGTGAAGTGAGTCAGTAGTCAGAGCCGGAGCTTCTTTCGCCTTCGCATTGCCGTCGCTTCCGATTCCAAGTGATACAGATCGGGGCAAATTCGTGCCGTGTTGTTCGGGCTTCGGCCACAGTGCGAGTGGATGTCGGACTGGCGGACGAGCTGGAAGGCGACGCGAGCCGCGCCTCTTCCTCCTCCTCCTCATCAGGAGACGTTTTTGAAGCTGGCCGTTCTTCGCAATCACGTGATGCCCAAGTGAAGGAGCTGAGGGCTGTTAGCATGGCCTATCGACGGAAAGGAGAAACCAGCAATGGCCAGGCGGCCCCAGTTGACGACAACCCCAACATCATCGTCTACAGGAAGGTGAGCTTCTTTCCATAACGATCGTAATTGCTGAGTATACGATCTCTGTCTGCAGCTCTTGAGCTTCAGATATTGGCGTCGTGTCTTATTATCGGCGCATGGATTGTTTCCAAATGTTTATTAGTAACTAATATGATCGTTTATTTGCATGTGATGAGAATAAGAATAATGAATATAACATTCTACTAGTGCGAGACTGAACTTATTATTGATGCTGTATGCCAGTAACCCTTCGGATGAATTAAAGAAACGAAAAGGATTAGCTCTTATTATGGCTAATTCTCATTCTGCTAAACAATTTCGGTAAAATCATTCATAATGCAAGAATAACATGACAGTTTCTTGTTGACTCAGTGAAGTCGCAGAAACAACCCAAATGCTTTCTGTACCATCCCCCCCCCCCCACCACCTCCCACCATTGAAAATTCAGTTGGTTTCCCAAGAGAATGAGGCTTCATGTTTTATTAACATCTAAATGACCTCTCACCACATTGTGGGAAAGAAAACAGAATAAATTTCAGCACAGTCTTTAGGATTGAATTAAATCGGATATTATTGAAACGGAATGACTCTTTCCCATGACCAGCAGCATCATCTCTAAATCTCTCTTCAACATCGGTAAGCAGCGCCATCTGCCCTTTGGTGCTTTTCTCTTTTTCGGAAGGGCATCTCCGGAGTGTGAAAAGAAGGCAGGGGAGAAGTTCCTTTTCATTTCGCATTCCACAATCAAAATTTGCTAGAGAGAAAAATGTTGATGCCATTCACTGCGAGGGTCTGAGTTGGTTTTGGTATTGGGGAGGGAAGGGAGTTCATTTGGCGAGTAGGGATGATATTCTCGACATCGGTGATCATCCTTTTGGGTCACAGCAATCCACACAAAAAGCGGTTTGAATGCTTTTTACATTTCCAAATTTCCTAGCGTCTTAAAACCATTACCGCCAATAGAAGTGTCTCACAACAAATTGTAATATCCGCAACATATAGATGTTCTAATTCCGTCAAAGAAATTGCTAAATGGAGATTCAGATATTCTTCATGCATTTTCTTTCAAAACTATCTTCACGATCTTCTGTTTTTGACAAGAAAAGTTTAGTCACTTTGAAAAATCAATCTGTCAACAAATGAATGGATAACTAACTTATCAAAAGCAATATTTTTTCAACGATCGGTTAAGGTCAGGTCACAGGGACCCAAAGGTTCAGAAGAGAGTTGGAAAAGAGATCATCGATGTTTTAAATGTCGCAAGCATCTTTTAATGTCAATGCCGGATTACCAAATAGGCAGAGTAAGCGCATGCCTAGCTGCCCCCAAGAAAGGGAGAGTCCGTAGGCGTCCGTAGGGTGACTCTTATATAGGCAGCATTATTTTTTTAAAAAAAGAATAAATTTAAACAATATAATGATAAAAAGTATGATAAAGAATTAAAAAAGTATCATACCATAGTTTATTTTTTTATATCATTACAAACTACAAAGAAATGCTCTCAAATTCTTGGTGCCTAGAGTCTTAATCCGCCCTGCTTGGTGTCATTTGTATGCAGAGTAGAAAGAACAGATTACTCTGTGAGAGAAAATCCCGATGCAGCATTTGCGAAAGAAATAGCCTCTTGATATCCAGCGTCAAGAATAAGGAAAATGAAATCATTTCAGCCAATCTGCTTTGAAAGCTGGACGACGCTGAGGATCTGCCTCCTTCCGTTTCTCCTTCGAACAGGGTTCATTACTTTTAATAATAATACACTGCTCGTCAAAAGTAGGGGTCCTTAAACTGTGAATAAAAAATATTCCTTGGAGATAAAAATTTTTTTAACATACTTTGGTAATTTAACGTGTAGGCTTGAAAAGACTACCCTTTAAGAATGCTAGTAATCGGAATGGATGCGAAAAATATATTGAACATGTATATTTTGATGCCTGTATTCATAGGGGAAATATAAGAATACCTGAAAAAAATGCGTAACCCCAACACAAGCTTGTCCATAACGTAATCTGTATTTAAATAAAGCAAAACATACCATCATAATATCGAAACTGGGCAGTATTTTAAGAAATAAAATTCCGGAATCCAGTATAGCCGTCCCTTGGCCGAGTGGTTTAGCGCGCTTGACTACTGATCTAAGGGACCTGGGTTCGAACCCCGGGTAAGGTCATGGCTGCTTGTGTCGTTTTTCTGCTGAGGTCCTGCCATCCTCTCAGACCTTCCACTATGGCATATAAACTGACAGGCTCCTGTCAGACCTCTGTGGCAAGCAGCTGCTTGAGGGGGTATTTTTTTTAATACAGTATATTTATTTAGTCTTTTAACTATAGAATCAGTCTATAAATTTTTACATCAAAGAATTCTAAAAATTTTTAACAATAATAAGAAAACATAAAATGCTTTGGAAGTGTCAATTGATTTGAATACATTCTTCCAGTCTGCATAGCATACTTCATTAATAAAACAAAAGTTTTCTGATTTAAACTCTTGATTTGTACTTTTTGATCAGTCTTTGATCTCTAGTATAATTTTTATCGATTTCACTTTATTTTATGTATATTCATCAGAGTAGGCTTCCGAGGGAAGTAAGCTTCAGATGAAAAAGGCTTTAAGCACTTCTTCATACATCTTGGGAATAATGCCTAAACGTAGACTGATGATTCTCTGAGAGGAAGGGCTAGCAGAAACTAGAAAGAAAAGTTAAAAGTTGAACGAGTGATAAATGACGTGAGGTCAATTAGTGACTGAAAAAACAGGCAGAGTTGAAAGGAGAGGATTCTCCAGAAATTGACGAGCTAAAGTGTTGGATTCACTCTGAGTGGCATTTTTTTGCACACAATGGGCTAAATGACCAGGTCACAAAGGTTGTACGGACTCAGAGAAGGTAGGGGAAGGGGACCCACTGCACAGCTGTTAGGAGACAGATGGATGTCTCTCGTCAAAGCCATCAGCATGTTCTTTAACATGCACAGGGACACAGTCTAACGTTCCATCCAACGGACGGTGACCTTTCTCAAGCCCATCGGTGTCCCCTTTCTCACCGAGAACAGAACTCTAGCGGAGATGAATCTCAACACTGGAACAAGTGGAACTCGAACCTGGGAAACCTAAGATTACGAACCTGGCACGTTGTCGTGAAGGGCGAATGGCTTGCAGACGGAAAGGACTTAAAGTGAGCGGGAACTCATAAAATGAAAATGCTTCGTTTGCACAACAGCCTTCTAAGAGTATATATAGAAAATCAGAAATCGAATTTCTCCAACAGAAAAGGTGAAGTAGCGCAGGATAATCAGCAGCTTTTCCAGGAGACGGAAATATAAACAGAAGTTCTCCAATGATATTAAAAAGATCCCTGGCTAATCAAATAATTGAACCGTAACCGCAAATGCAAACATGCTCAGCAGTTCAAAACACAGAAGTGGTAGATGGTTCTGTCACCAAGATTACAATGGGACTTCCCAGGAGATTTGTAGTCCTAGCTTTCTTTCAATATATGTTTCTTTCCTGTAAGAAAGAGAGTACTGCTGGGAAACTATCACATATACTTCGCATCAGAACTTACTGTTTTACATGCATAACCGAAATTTTCTTAACAGTTAAGTGATTCGCCAGGGACTATATATTTTAATTTGTATGTGTTAACATTTACCTTATATCCAAATTTCTACAATAATAGATAAATAAATTCATCGATCCCTTGCAAAACAGTCTTTTTTAAGAACATCTTTACGAAATATTATTGTGTTATTTATCGATTTTTCCATTTGATATCGAATTGAACACGATTTAAAAATTTTCATTTCGTTTCGGGAACAATAAAATTGTTATTTGCAAATGTACTTTTATTATATAATTTTTTTTTACTTTATCTATCTCAAGCCGTCCCGTGGCCGAGTGGTTAGCACGCTTGGCTACCGATCTAAGGGACCTGGATTCGAGCCCCAGATTAAGGCATGGATGTATGTGTCGTTTTTCTGCTGAGGGCCTGCCATCCTCTCAGACCTTCTACTATGGCATATAAACTGACAGGCTCCTGTCAGACCTCTGTGGCAAGCAGCTGCTTGAGGGGGTATTTATTTTTTTATATTATTTTTATCTATCTTTACACTAGTTTTAAGTTATAAACATCATCATCATCATCATCATCAAGCAGCCATGGGCTACGAAGGTCCAACCAGACCACGCAGTTTAATTCTCCAAGCATATCTGTCCTGAGCTACATCTCTTGCATCAGGCCACTGCACACCAATTCTAACAAGGTCCTGTTTGACATTGTCTGCCCACCGCATCCTAGGTCTCCCCTTCCTTCTGAGGCCTCTAGGCACACTGTTCATAACCCTATTCGCCAATCTATAATTATCCATACGGGCAACATGGCCAAACCAGCGGAGTCTCTCTCTGCACAATATGATGCTTAAAGGAGGTTGCAGACTCCTTTGCCTAACCTCATCATTAGTTGCAAAGTTAAACCATCTAATACCCAAGATACTGCGTAAGCATCTAGAATCAAAAGCATCTAGTTTCCTGTTATCTTGTTTACACAGCATCCAAGTTTCACTACCATAACTAACCCTAGAAAGAACCAAACTATTATACAGTCTAATTTTAGTCTTTAGGTGTATACGCCTATTTCTCCACAATCTCCATAGATTCTTAAAAGTCCCAGCAGCAATACCTATTCGTCTGTTAATCTCATGCCTCACATCACCAGTATCAGTTACATAGCTCCGAAGGTAATTAAATTGTGACACCTGCTCAAGACTGCAACCATTCAGATTAACTGAACCACAACCTGCCTGACCAATTTTCATCACTTTAGTTTTCTCTCCGTTTATAACCAAACCTACTCTACTACCAGTCTCATCAACAGCTCGAATGAAAGTGTTAATCTCATCAACATCATTTGCCAAAAGGGCTAAATCATCAGCATAATCTAAATCAGAAATTTTCGTATCTCCAGCCCATTTAAGGCCAAAATCTTTCCCTTGAAGTGAATTTCGCATAACATAATCAACAACCAAACTAAAGAGAAAAGGCGACAAAATA
Organism: Ryuthela nishihirai; assembly: GCA_038380435.1. Lineage (NCBI taxonomy): Eukaryota > Metazoa > Arthropoda > Arachnida > Araneae > Heptathelidae > Ryuthela > Ryuthela nishihirai. Next base: position 73,072 of record JAWZYU010000436.1, on the reverse strand, counting down.
CACCCTTGTCGAACACCAGACGTAATGCTAAACCAATTGCTACAAGACTTACCAATTCTCACACATGACTCAGTGTTATTATAGAGAGCTTTCATTATGTTAACTAAATTGTCTGGTATACCATATGATCTCACAATCAACAACAAATTATGACGATCAACAGAGTCGAAAGCCTTTTTGAAATCAACAAAGCTAGCAACCAAAGGTTTCGGAAACTCTAAACATTTCTCAAGAATCTGCCTAAGTGAAAATATCTGATCTACACATCCCCTACCACTTCTGAATCCACATTGCTCATCACGCAATTGCCTGTCAACCAGATTCTTAATTCTATTAAGCACAATCATGGAAAGAACTTTACCTGGAACAGAGAGTAGGCTGATACCCCTATAGTTATCACAAGAACTGCGATCACCTTTTTTGAAGATAGGGATAATAATAGCTCTGGTGAAATCTTTAGGAACCATGCCTTTATCATAAAAGTTATTCAAAATTTCAGTCATCCAAGTGGTAACCAAAACATTCCCAGCTCTGAGCATTTCTGTAGTAATTTCATCTACCCCTGGAGATTTATGAAGTTTAAGTTTAGAGATAGCCAAACTAACTTCAGATTGTGTTATAGGGCCAACATTAAAGCTGCCAATGCATCTATCATCATTACAAACAATGGGAGTAGAACTAACCACATTGTTTAGAACATCACTGAAATGCTCAGCCCACCTAGCCATGACAGAATCCTCACCTTCTATAACCTTACCTTGTTTATCCTTCAATCCCTGTATGCCTGTCCATTTTCTACCACATAAAACATTAACTATCTGGTACAGCTCTCTGCTGTTGTGCTGTCTAACTGCTTCCTCAGCTTTGTCAGCCAAGCTATCAAGCCAAAGATTTTTATCAGTAGCTAACTGATCCTTTACACGTTTATTAAGCTCTCTGCAATCTTTTCTATTAGGACTAGTAGGGTACTGATTAAGGACATTCCTGCAGTTCTTTCTTTCTGAAATGAGCTCAATTGCCTTATCACGTAAATAATTCTGTCTCCTCTGCTCCTTTTTTCCTAAAAGAGTACTGTTAGTTTCCAAAAAAGCCTGTTTGAAATGGCCCCATTCTTCCTCAACTTCAGTATTAAGCAAACCATGACTGTCATAATGACTAAGTAACCTATCATGGTAAGCTTTAGCTATAACTGGGTCTTTCAGAGCTTCAGTATTAAAGGTAAATTTTTTAACCCTAGTACAACACTTTTTAAGTTTAAGTTGCAGGACACGTTTAACAAGGTAATGGTCAGATCCAATTTCCGCTCCCCTATATGCCCTGGTATTTCTAACAGAAGTAGCCCATTTGCTGTTAATTAATATATAATCAATCATATTCCTATGCAGCCCATCAGGTGAAACCCATGTGTATTTATGTATGTCGTGGTGTTTGTAATATGTGTTAGTTATTCTGAAACCATTGAGTTTACTTACCTGTAGGAGACGTTGCCCATTGCCATTGCAGCTACCAATACCAAAAGGGCCTATCACCCCTCCCCAAAGATCAGAGTCAGTACCAACTTTGGTATTGAAGTCACCAAGAACAAGGGTAATATCTCCTTTCTTGACAGAATTCAAAATATCCTGAAGTTGTCCGTAAAACCTATCCTTCTCATCCTCATCGTCATCCTCAGTGGGGGCATAACAGCAGATAACATTCAAGTCTTTAATGTTTGTCTGAAATTTTGCTGTAAGAAACCTTTCATTAATGCACTCATATCCTAGAAGAGCATCACTAGCATGTCTGCTGAGCAGCAGACCCACGCCTTGGTGATGCTTTCCATCCTCCCTCCCTGTAAAGAGAAATTTAAAGTTATTTTTAAGTATCTCACCTTTACCTGTCCATCTGGTCTCTTGCAAGCCTAGAATATCTAGGTTATAGCGCTGGAATTCCTGCATGAGGACATCAAGAGAATAATTTCTATGTAATATCCTCACGTTCCACGTTCCTGCAGAGAGAAAATGATTAGTAGGGTTTTTAAAGAAATTAGGTTTATTGAGATTGGTAGGGCCAACAATATCAAACAGCCCCCTGATCGCAGACATGGGGCAAAGACCTGTTCCTCCTCCGCTAAAGGCTGAAGTCACCGATGCTGGTAGGAACTTCAGGCACCACCTTTTCAAGTGGACTTTTTCAAGAGCCACATGGCCTGCCTGAGACGCATTACTCCAGTTTAGGCTTGACGATGCCCAACTAGCTAAGTAAGGTTCAGGTACCTGCGATGGCCTCTGATTAAGATTATCCACCAGCTGATATAAGGTATCCCATGCCTCTGTTCACTTAGAGCTGGCAACCCAGAAGCAAACAGAAAACACAGCGGCAGACTCTCCCTCAACAGAGGCCCACCAGTGCAGCAAGTCCAGGATCAATAATCAAGCTCAAATCCATAAACAAGTCCAGTCTAGTAGGTATAAATGGTCAGCACCAGGACCCTGTGAAGTTGACCACTCCTCAGCAGGGTTGAAAAAAAGAAAAAAAAAGAAAAAATTAAAAAGTTGCCATAGATGACCAGATCAGCAGGCCATACTGAACTGGCAGCCCTCCCCTTCCGTTCCCTTCCAAAAGAGAATATCTCTTTTGAAAGTTACTAACGGCCTGCACCACGAGAAGGCGGGGTCGGACATTAGGTGCTAGACCTGGCCGGTTCTGTGCATCATCACTAGGGATTGGTACACAGCTCTCCTTCCAGTTTATGCCTAGCTACCATTTACAGACCATAGCTAAATATTAAATAATTTTTGAAATATAAACAGCTAAATATTAAATAATTTTTGATCCAAAAACTCTGTAGAGAGCAACCATTAATTTAAAAAACTGAATTACATATTTTGCATTTGTTTCAGTTGCTTTAAAAAGACTAGAGAGAACCCTTTGGGAAAATGAAATATTCAACTTATTTGAAGCCACATCTTACACTCTTCAGAGTGTCTGCATCAAATGCTTTTCATGGAGATAGCTTACTTCATTAAATCACGTGGACATTTGCAGACAAACGAAGAGCAAGAAGCTTCAGTTCATTTGTTGTCTGATACTGAAACTTCCCAAGACTTGATGATAACCAATAAGGAGTAAACGATTGTTGTTTCGAATAAGGTAAAAAACAAATCCCCCTTCTTGGCAGGTCCTGCCTAATACGTGGACTTTGATGTTGCAAGACACTAAGAATTGTGAGATTCGAGAGATTTTGAAGAGTGAAATTTAAAAAAATCCGTTAATAAAATCTATTGGCTAGACAAAAAAAAAACATTTGCGTGGTGACATGTACAGTCACTCAAAAAAATATCCGAACACTATGGTTGATTACAGAATTCAGAAAAAGTATCTGGCAACGATTTTTTTTTAGAAATTAGTGATCTGGCAACCTCCGTGTCAGGTGCCCATTCTTTTAGGACTCAAAATCCTACGTATTAACACTAAATGCTATAAAAGCAAGCTAACTTTAAGCTTATGGGCTCATACCCCATTAATGGTTTTTCCCTTTTATGATACAGCCCAGACTACTTTTATTTTCATCTTTTCTTATGTTTAGCCTTACCTTAGAGCTCCTCCTCCATGGTTCATCACCTGATCCGGGCTAGAAGTAAATACTATCTTTTTTATCTCATGAATTTATGAAGAAGATGATAAATTATCAAGTGAAAATTGCTTCAAATATCTTTGTTCAATCAGTCTCCTCTATTATTCTCCTATTTTTTTCCCCAACCTATTATAAATTTCTTAAATAATACCCTTTTTATTAATTTAGCTCTTTTACTCAAGCTAGGGGCTGCCCCATTCCATTTGTGATTCGTTTCTATAATAAAAATTATAAAATGACTCCCTTGTCTATTACTTTCAATTATCCAGAAAGTTATCCCCCTCTCTATATTATTTTCTATAAAATCTATAATAATCCAAAGTTTTGCTATCTTCTCTGCTATAGTAGGGAGACTAGGGAGGTTAAACCAAACCAATATATAAACACTAATTGCCTACTCATCAATTGTTCATCTTGGATGATTATTAAGCTTAATACCATCTTCAAATATAATTTGAATCTTTTATTGAAGTTGTTATTTTTTGCTATCCTTGTCTATTATTATTACAGTAAAAAATAATATTTTTACTGTCTTTCAAAAACATAATAGCGCTAATGTGACCTTCGTGTCACGTGACACGAAGGTTGCCAGATCACTAATTTCTAAAAAAAATCGTTGCCAGATATTTTTTCTGAATTCTGTAATCAATCATAGTGTTCGGATATTTTTTTGAGCGGCTGTAGTTATGAGAAGGGACGAGGTTCTTCTATTTAAACGATTTGATATTTTCCATTTCTATTGGTCCTAATGGAATTCAAAAGCCTAGACGTATACTTAAAAAAGTTGGGGGGGGGGGGGGGGAGAAATTCTTTGGACTCTACTTGAACCTCAGATGTTTCTCACTGACCAAGAAATGAGGATGAGGAAGAATCACTTACAATGGGATCAAGAGCAGGAGATAAGGCGGAATCCTTTGCAATGGAATTAAGAGAGGATGATATTAATGGAAAGCCTTGCAATGACACCAGGAAAAGATGAGAAGGAGGAAATCCGTTGCAAAGGAATCAAGAGAAAGCAATATTATTTCGCAATGACCATCAAGATGTGAGGATGAGGTTAATATTTCCTGCATTTGCATAAAAAGATGAGGATGAGATGAATCCCTTACAGTTGCATCATAAGGATGTGGTTCATATATCCGTTGCGATGATATCAGGAGATGAGTAATGAGGCTGGTAATTACTTGAAAGGTATCAAGAGATGAGGATGTGTTGGAATACTTCGCAATGCATCACGAAAGGAGATGAGGCGGGAATCCTTTGCAATGGCATCAAAAGATGGAAATCTGGCGGGAAACTCGAAAACTCTATCTATGGAGAAAAATATTTTTTCCCTTTTCGCACCTTCAGAACGGAAACGAGAGAAAAAAACTTTTCGCTATCTTTCAGAAATGAAAAGAAGGAAATGTTTTTTTTATCTTCTTTCAGAAATGAAAAGAGAGAGAGATTTTCTGGGCGACAGTGGCAGTCATCAGAAAGAAAAACAGGACAGTTGTTGAAGTGAAACCATGGGGTAAGATGCCAGCGGCAACTGGTGGTAGTGAGGGGGGGGGGATGCAAGATCTCCGCTTCAGGTGAAGAGGAAGCTCAGCAGCAGCAACAAGATGGTCTGTGCTGGCACGAGCTGCATCCTGATACGATGAATCCATCAACGAATGATGCGGAAGAAAAGAAAACGAAATGAATGGAGAAAAGAAATGCAGCTGCAAAGCATTGCCAGATTTTGGCATTGGTCCTTTCCTCCTCTTCTGGAGGAAAGAAAACTTTTAAGGACCTATCTGCCAAACGAAATGAAGGAAGCAAGTTAGCTCTCCTTCTTATTCATCGAGGATTCCAAGCGAGTTCTATTTTCGGAAAAACAAATCCCTTAAGAGAGAGCGGAGTGACGTAATATTCGAAGAGAGTAAGAGTTAGGGAGGGAAGGTGACGAATTCTTTCAATCCGAACTTCATCGATGAAGAAAAGAAGGGGAAAAATATTATCCAGGAATGACTTGGCAGCAAATTGTTTGCAAATCTATCCTTCAGAGTATGAATGAGGTTGTTGTGAGGCGATCCTTTCACCAAATAACGTTAAGAAGTGGTTTTTGCAGAGATAAATAAAACTCCTATTCATTTTGTTAACCTAATGATTTTTCTTTATTGCGGAGACGAACTTTTAGCAAGGTTATTTTAGATATTATTCCTCCTCTTTGAGTATGGAGTTCTGGCGAACTTTCCTTCCACTTAAAATTTTCAAGTGAGAAGCAAGAGTAATTCCTTCCTCGCCAGGCTAAGCTTTATACGCTTCCAATGCGGGAGGCGGGAGGGGGGGGGGGCAGCGACCGGGTGCAAATACCACATGTCCACAAATGGCAGATCCTCTCCTCCATGGATTGACCGCTAAAGGAAGGATGCAGAAGCTCACGGGCTATCTCAAGGGATCGAATGTCAACATTGTCTCCATGGCAACCCGAGTCGAAGTCATTTGCTACTAGAACTAAATCGAGGTCAGGGCACAAGTTGCAAGGCAGTTCACAGTCGGGGAGTGTGTTGACTCTTGTCTCTCTGGAGACGAAGGGGCAGGAGAGTAATTGGCCTTCTCTTGACCTACGTCATGGAACGGGAGCCACAAGGCGGGCAGGTGCTCCCTCCCTCCCTCCCTCCCTCCCTCCCACCCTCCCTCCCTGTGTATGTGAGGGAGAGGAGTCAGGCAAAAGATGGAGAGTAGTGGACTAAGGAGGATCCGCCGAGATCGCGAAACGGAAAAGTTTAGAATTAAGCACTGCGAGAAAGAAGACTCTGGAAGTAAAGTGGAGAAAGATTTTTTTGGGCCATTTCGAAAGAAGATCCTTTTGAAAGAGAATGGATCTGACTTCATTGCCTTAAATGAAAGAAACGAATATGTTAAACGACTTTATATATCCGCACATAGGTCTTACTTATGCTGGATATGTGTTTTGTATTCTGATTATGTAACTATTCACAATAATCAATAAAATTATTATTATTATTGAGGGTTTGCAAAACGAGAGAAAATCTGAATGTGCACTCATCAGTCGAATGATGTATCTTTTTATTACCTCAAATGAGCATAAAGTGGAAAATAAAATGTTATAATGCATTGAAAAGAATGGAACATGGAATTTAATTTGTTACCTACCTACCTACATACATACATAGATACATACATACATACATACCGGTGGCATAAGAGGTCTTGACCCCCTCCAGACCATGAGGTCTATGAGATATGGACCCCCCCCCTCTTAAAATAAAGTAATTATGTTTATGAATTTTATGATATTAACAGCGTGAGGGACTCTAAATAGCCTAGGACACTTTAGACCAATGTTGGATTCTTCGCATGTTAGAAGATGCTTACTAGTGCTCTGTTTCGACCTTCGTATTTTTGTCCCTTTTATCGATATAGCACTGAAGCCCAGGGGGCAGCAACGCAAGAAAGAGCATTTTGTTGTATATTATACCGAGCTATATCTTTCTTCCTCTCCTAGAAAATATTCTGTGATGATATTTAAGCTCAGGTGTCAGAGATCTTCCTAACATCTGATCTATAGTGGTAGCCAAAGTGGTTAATTCGTCATCGTGCAGAAGCCCTCTATCTATAAAAGATATGGCCGGATGTTGACAAGCTTCCTTATTTCGGGAAGTGATCCAAGAAACGGCAAAGAGAAATGCAAAAAAAGTCGTTATCAACTCATTGGGAATTCTGTTGTCAGCGGATCCGCCCATCATATGCGAGGACCACGGCATCGAGGACTTTCCTTGGATACAACCATCACGTGGCCTCGTGTGCAGTTACTACATACGCTCCAGTTTGTTGTGAGGCCGCCTCTGTTGTTGGTAACGGATTTGTTTTAAGACATCAGATAGTTCGGAAATTTAAGTAACACTAAATCGCTCAAATCGCTTTGTGTGTGATCGTACTCTTAAACTGCAAAGGGTAAAAAGAAGCTTGACGGATCAATACGAGATGTGCTCTCTTGCTAGCTCCACTTCGTCGCACACAAGTTCGATACCGATCTTCGCGAGTGTCACTTCGGCTAGCAACGGGCATCCCGACGATCCGAGGCTTTGCGGTTGCTATGGTTACCGCCAGCTGCTCGTGCAGCGAGTTGCCAAGGTCGCAGCAGCGGGGACTTTGGTCACCGCCACTAATGGGCGTGAAGGGATGTAGGTTCCTCCCTTGAGATGCTCAGTGAGGCAATGAAGATGAATCAAATATGCCCATACTGAAAGTGTTGGCCAGATGCAGAGAGAGGAAACAGATGGTGGGATGAATAATAATAATTTACGTTTATTTAATCTCCCCAAGGAAGTGCAATAAATATAACAGAAAACCATTAAAACAGGATTATCCTTATGTTACAGCAATCGAGAGTCAGATGCAGAGCTCAATAATTTCTTAAACAAGCCTTTTGATGGAAAAATGTGACTGAAAGTAAAGATCTCAATCAAATCTATCGAAATCCTTGTTTTTCAGCAACATTCGTTCAGTATTCAAAGATTTACGAAAGTTGAAACATTTAGAAAAAAAAACATGAATTAAAAAAAAAACAACCAAGGTATGACAACATTTAAAATACTCATTCACAAACTGCTCAGGAAAATGTTCATGTATTTCTGTATGCTATGTATTCGGTAGCCGTCCTGTGGTTGAGTGGTTAGCACGCTTGGCTACTGATCTAAAGGACCTGGGTCTTGGCTACTGATCTAAGGGACCTGGGTCTTGGCTATTGATCTAAAGGACCTGGGTCTTGGCTACTGATCTAAGGGACCTGGGTCTTGGCTACTGATCTAAGGGACCTGGATCTTGACTACTGATCTAAGGGACCTGAGTCTTGGCTATTGATCTAAGGGACTTGAGTCTTGGCTGTTGATCTAAGGGACCTGGGTCTTGACTACGGACTAAAAGACATGGGTCTAGACTACTGATCTAAGGGACCTGAGTCTTGACTACTGATCTAAGGGACCTGAGTCTTGACTACTGATCTAAGGGACCTGAGTCTTGGCTACTGATCTAAGGGACCTGGGTCTTGGCTACTGATCTAAGGGACCTGAGTCTTGACTACTGATCTAAGGGACCTGGGTCTTCGCTACTGATCTAAGGGACTGAGTCTTGGCTACTGATCTAAGGGACCTGGGTTTCGAGCCCCGGGTAAGGCATGGATGTATGTGTCGTTTTTCTGCTGATGTCCTGCCATCCTCTCAGACCTTCTACTCTGGCATATAAACTGACAGGTTCCTGTCAGACCTATGTGGCAAGCAGCTGCTTGAGGAGGTATTTTTTTTTTATGTATTCGGTAAGGTTTAATGAAACTGTTCTTACTTTGTTTTTAAAATGCATTTCAGCTAATACCAGTAGCTTATCAGATCTATTGTTTTAACTGGAATTTCTGCTGTTGAATATTTTATCTCTCATAAGTCTTTAAGTGCTGAATAGGGAGAGTTGTGAAAATCGAGATTTGAAAAGATTGTTCAGTAAATGAAGAAAAAAAACTTTTAGAGAAAAAAAATCGGATATATAAATAAATTTAGGCTGTTTTTAATAATAATATATACCGCGTGGCCAAAAATTAATAAACAGTTTACTATTTATCATAATTGGGGATATGCAAAGGAGATCATATGACACGGTCACCTGATCCTGAGCTGCTTTAAACGGGCTGGGTTGGGTTGTTTTACCTCTGAGCGGCACTTTTTTGCACACCATGGGCTAAATGGCCAGGTCACAAGGACCCTGAGGGCTCAGAGAAGGTTGTGGGAGGGGACCCACTGGAACAGCTGTTGGGAGACAGATGGTAACCTCCCGTCAAGGCCATCCAGCGTGTTCTTTAACGTGCACAGGGTATGGCTCTCCCGCACACGGAGCCACGGCTTGACGTCCCATTCGACGGACGGCGGCCTTTCCAAGCCCATCGGTGTTCCCCTACTGACCGCGAACAGGTCGGGGAATTTTGCTTTAAACGGAAACAGCACAGTTAATGGGCATAAGAGTGCTCTGTGTATAAAATGCATAGCGCTAAATAAATAATAATAATAAATAAAAAAAATCAAGGAGGGGGGAAGAAACTAAATTGAGTCAAAAAAATGTAAAAGAGGAGCCAAGAGACTGAATTTCCACTGCGCTATAGAATTTCCCTCCTCCGTTTAGGGATGTGGGCATGGACCCCTTTTGATTCGGTCTTGCTAATGTTTATAACGCTCTGCTGGATTGTTTTACTTTTGAGCTGTACTTTCTCGTAATCTTTCGTTCTCAGGTTCGAGTCCCAATTGTGCCAGCGTAGGATTTATTCTCGCTAACTTTCTCCATTAGAAATAGGAAACAGTTTAGTTTGGAAGGATCGCCTTCCTTTGGATGGAACGTTAAGTAGTGGCTCCGTGTTTAGAAGTACCTTGAGCAAGTTAAAAAAGCATGTTAGATAGCTTTGACGGGAGGCTTACATCTGACTCCTGCCAGCTGTCCAGTGGGTTCCGTTCCTCAACTTTCTCTAAGCTCTTGGGGTCCTTATGAGCTGATCATTTAGCTCATTGTATACAAACATCTGCGTTAAGAGGATGAACAACCCAGTCCAACTCGAGCCTTATCCCCATCCCCCCCCCCTTTTTTCTATTACGTTCAGAGTTATTGCCTTTTCACATCATCTGTTTTAATTCAGATGAAATATCAGCTGAGGTATATTTGATAGACACAGAAGAGAACCTCACTGATGTTGACGACACAGTCCAGTTCATGGAAAAAGCAAGTGTGAAACCCTTTGTTTTCCCGAACTTGAACACAAAGCCTCCATTTATGCGCCAACTGCTTTAAATGATGATCGAGGTATTCAAGCCTCGGTTTAAGAGAACACGCTTGGGTCCCGACAGTTGAATTAAAGGAAGTGAGTCATGATTTCCATCACAGCCCTATTTAAACTAATTGGAATCGTTTCCCGCCTTAAGTGGCAGAGCAACTCGCGTTTAACTAAAAGGTCTCGTGTTCGAGTCCGGATGGCAGAGTGGTGTTTTTTCCCAATTGTTTATTTCCATTAGATAGATACCCATTCCTTGGAGGAGAAGTTACGAGGAACATCGAAGCTTTAAGCATTCGTTTCATATATGTTCGTTATGATCTGTGACGGGAATGTGACAAAAGGAGGAAGAGGTCTGGAAGAATCCACAAACCGACAAAGAAATGTCACCCGAAAAAGCAACAGGAAGAAATTTAAAAGTGGACTGTGAATGAGAATAAAGATTTCTCTTTAACCAGGAGACTTTGAAGTCGAGAATAATGCATGACTGCTTCGTGGGTAGATGAATTCCAAAGGATTAACGCTTTCTTGGTTCCCATACATGACGGTTGACGTTTCTTTTGTGCAACTGGTCCCATTGGTTCGGATTGGTTTCGCTTCCACTCTCTGCGTTTTTATGGTGTCTAGTAAATCAACCGAAAACGAATCTGTATACAATGCTCATTCCGGACTTTTTTTTTCCTAAAGGAAGGAAAAAGAAACTCCATTTGGCGACGGGAAATTCATCTCAATTTCATCCCTTTGTAAATGCAGAAAGATTTTCTTTCTTTCTTTCTTCTTCCCACAGAATCATTTGCGCGTGTTCGCTCAAGCACAACAAAGCCTCCTACGTCATTCCTCGTGTCTTCATGGCAATGAAGCATTGCCTTCCTCCCCTCCTCTCTCGTCTTCACGAGATGCAGAGATTCCGGCTGCATCTGCTCCCAGGGGCGGGGGGGGGAAGGGGCGGGAGAGGACGATTCGCTCGTTTATCTGTCGGCTGGCAAAGGGTTGACACGAAGCACGCAGCAAATTGGCTGCTGATGGAGAGAAGCGAGGTTTTCGGCAGGGAGGTTTTTCTGCGCGTGCAAAGGTTAAGAAAATGCTTCCATCTGTCTGCGATGGAAACGAATCATCTCGGAGTGGACGAGGATCTTATGAATGCTGCCAGAGCTTGTTACTGTCCCCAAAGAGATTGCAGACTCAATACAAATGAAGGAATTTCATCGCTCAGCTCATTGCGAGGCTTCCAAAGATAGAGAGATAGTACAGGACAAGTACAAAAAACAAATCAACAACAAATTGCATCTAATAATAGAACCTACCACCCCCCGGGTGGTGTTGACTCAGGCTCATATTTTGCTGCTCTCAAGTTCAAATCCCAATTGTACCTGCGTTGGAATTTTCTCTGCTAATCCCATTTGTGTCTCTTTAGTTACTAATGTAATCAGTCCAGCTCACTACATCGTGACTTGAAAACATTGCACGGTGTCTACCGAAAACCAGCTGCCCGAGATCGCCGTGATCTGATGTAATACTTCTTTTACCCGAGAAAGCAAAGAATCTCTTTCGCAGCATTGCTACGTAGCTGGAAGGAATCTTCTGTCGCGTGATGTACAAGAGACAAGTGGTTATACGGGCTCAATAGTTAGGGCAGATGCCGTACCCTTCAGGAGCTCCAAAGGCCTCTCTTGAGCTCCAAAGGCCTCTCTTGAGCTCCAAAGGGTTTTCACAAATGGTTCCATGCATCTCGTTTTTTTTCTTTTTATCAGATACAAGATGGCATTCGACCTAGAGTTTTAAAAAGAAGTGTCGGCAAAGTGACTTGTAGATGCAACTTGAGAGAGAATTTGTGACAGAGTTATTAAGACAGTGAGCGTGAGAAGAAAATAATGAAATAGATAAGTTTAACAATGAGGTCCAGGTCATTGCTGACTCTAAGTTTTGTTTTGTAGATCGTGTTATTATAGATTCAAGTCACAAGGTGGAATATTTTGAAGTTATTTTAATATGGTGGAGAGTTTCTCAACACGTGAGGAGTTTGGAGATCTCTTCATAGGAATCATATGATTTGTTACCAAGCAAGAACCCGAAGTCATAACGGATAAAGAGCTTGACCCTTTACGGTACGCATCTATTTGATCTCGGGTAGCAATGTTTAAGGGTATGCGTAGAGAGGAACTGACAGGAGAAAAGCCTACGATTCGAAGTCAGGATGCCAATTGTGTTGTCAACCGTTTCCACTATGGTGAGGAATGTGTTGCAGTAAGATTTAGCGTAACTTTATAATGACAATAGAAATGTTAAGAACAATTTTAATGAGATTCTGGTTATGATGGATATAGAAGATTCTTGCACGGTCGCCTGATCTCCAATGATGACCATAAATTAATATTAGCGACAAAAATATTTGTTGTCATTGCGACAACTTTATGTATACTAAATACCGTGTAGGGCTTGATTTCCATCATTTAGCGACCAATCACACATACAGTTGTAATCCACAATTCTGACCTCTGTCAGAATTGTGGATTACACTTTGGGCATTCACGAGGAGACTTGACAGGAGGGTTTCCGCAACAAAGCGGAAAAAAATATTGAGATCAGTGATTCCTATATCGGGTAGTGAACAGGGGTTTCTCCTCCATTTCTATTTCTAGCCGTTTTAGAAGCCACTGCTATTCAATTGCGAGGATCAAAGCAATGACACTAAGGAAAGATTATTTTTGAGACTTCAAAATGAAGTTGAACAGAGTCTTGCACATCCCCGATCCAGAGACTCATCTCTCGTTTCAATAGCCCTTAATCGAGCAGAAAGGAAGTTCACCTGAGCGACAGAAAAATGATGATTGCTTTCTCTCGCACGCTCTTTTCTTTCTAAAGCGAATGGAAAAGTTGTTTACGAAACGATTCATAAACTTATTCTCAGCCCAATGTATTCATCTATAGGCATTCAGTTATAGTTTTTTTTATCCTATCGTTCCAATTCCTTTTGTTATTTTTTTTTCAACATCTTCCTAGAGCTTTTCGAAACAAATCTTTCCCATTGGCACCGCCTTTTCTGCTTTTCTTTCTTCTTTCCCCTGTTTCTGATTTAACTTTTCCTGGACATTATTACTGAGATATTGAAAAATCTGGGGGTTAAATGTGAGAAAGAAAAACAAATCCCATTAAATAATTAAGAAATTGGGAGCTAACTAATTTATAGGAGAGATATAGATGGTGAGATAATAAGAGATGATATTTTTGGGCAAGATATCAAGAGATGATAAAAGGCTAATCCATTTTTGGGTTTATTTTTCGTCAAAGACACGATGAAGAACAAACTCTCATTTTCATGACGAAATAAATAAGCAAGAAGTACGAAGCCCTTGATGCGTGAACCGAATTGGTGGAATCTTTTCACACTCGCCTAATGCTGAATCTGCTCTCCTCTGTGATGATTCCCTCTACTGTGAGTTCCATTGATTCGCTAAATGGTTCAGCTCACGATTGATAAAGTTATTAACAATGAGGGCTTCGATGTGTTGCCATCGGAATATTCCCTCGTAAATTAATACTTGGTATATATGTTATCAAATACTTAGTTGTCGGTCAGTTTACATAGCGCTTGCTACTGCTCCAACTTCAACTACATGGGAGAGCTGCTTCGCAACTTGAATTACCTTCATTACCTGGCGTATGTGTGGATCACCATTTTATTAACTTAATTGGTAGAGCAAATGACGCATAACCAGCAGATTCTACTTTCGTGTTAAGTAGATGGATTTCTTTCGCACTTGATTAATACTGAATAGAGAATTTTTTAACCAAAAAGAGAAGGAGCTATTTGAGATCAAAGGCACAATGAAAATCTGTTGGAATTAGATGAAATACTGGGTTGATCGAAAAGTCTCACAACCCGCAATAAATACACATATTTTGCGAGATTAATGATAAAGCATATACAAAATTAAACAGCTACAAACATAAGTTACAATCTGACGTTTCTAGCAAAAGAAGAATATAAATGTCATTACAACACATGTTGAAAATGGCATCCTTGTTCACCGAAGCAGGCGCGAGCTCTTTCCACTACTTTTCATGCCATCTTATGAAACACCTGAAGAGTAATGTTTGCCGTCAGTGTTGTAATGTTCGTCTTGAGTTCATGTAGTGTGTGAGAATTATTTTGATGCACAATTCCTTTGAGATACCCCCAGAAGAAAAAATCTGCAGGAGAAATCCGGTGATGTTGGGGGGCCACAAGATTTCAGAAACGTAGTATTTTGATGGTCACCAAAAACACTCTTGCAAAAATTGCATGGTTTAATTTGACGTGTCCACTGTCTGGTTGCACCCAACAATCGCATTCAGGGACCTCAGGAAGTGCAGTGAACTATGTGATGACGTCTTGGTTTACCACTATTCACCGTCGTCTCAAAGAAAATGGGTCTCACTGTGCGATGACATGATACTGCACACCATACTATGAGTATCTGAGAGCGCAAGGGCTTTTCATGAAAACATGCGGATTTTCGGAGGATCAAATCCTATTGTTTTGACTATTCATATAGCCACATAGATGGAACCAAACTTCGTAACTTCAAAAAAAAAACTCTATCCAGCTGCACTATTCCATGTTCTTCAACAAATAACCGACGCCATCTGCAGTAAACTACGTGTTTTCCTTATCCAGGTTCTTCAGTTCCTAGACTAAGCGCACATGATATGGACGAAGGTGTAATTAATTGTCTTGCAGCTTTCCCTGCCCTTCCGTACGATAATCCTGCTTGCACTGCGAATTTCCTAATGCTTTTTGTAGGGGACTGCTGCAATGCTTTCTGCATGCCATCCAACCTAACATCGGTCAACAGGGTATGTCTCCTGGACAGTCTCTTGTCAGCAACAGATCCCGTTTCCCTAATCTGGTTATCGTCGACTTCTGAGGGACTGTAGCAGACGGATATTACTTACGAAACTCCTTGGAAACACGTGCATACAAATAACTACCAAAATAATTTTCCAGAAAATGAAAATTCGTTGTGCCTAAAAAAAATCATTTCACTTCCTCTGAACAAAGCTGCCTGGACGACATCCTGGACCTGTCACACTGCAGTCACCGTCTCTGACTTTTCAATATTCTTATGATGCCATATAGTGGGAGGGAGAACAATTACAACTATTTCGAAACAATTTATGTAAACTTCGACTCTGTGTTGCGCAACCTTTCGATCACCCTGTATTTGATTATCGAAAAGTCACTTTCATTTCGTATTCCATATTCTTCAGATGAATCGGTTTAAAAAAAGTTTTGTTGGACGAGGAATTGGAATTAAAAGATTGTCCAGATGTCATATGAAAGGTTCGCCATCTGGCAAATAAAAATTACTCTTCAAGTATCTGCTTGTTACAGAGGTTTGACAGGAGCATGTTAGCATAATACGTCGTCATATAGATCTGTGAGGAAGGTGAAACCTCAGCAGAAGGACAACAGAAGAAATCCATGCTTTATTCGGGGCTCGAACCGGATCCCTTTGAACAATAGCCAAGGACATTAATCACTCAATCTTCGGAATGGCAGAATAACAGATTTAAAAATTTCCCCTTGCGTTTCGAGGTAAAGCTTCTTCGCTTAGAATTAAGTCGACTTGCGTTGGGGAGTGTACACATGTTTAAATTCGCGTCCTTTGGAATGTGAATATTCCCTCGAAAAATTCATATTAGTCAACTATTTACTGGGAATGACCGATTATTTGTATCACGGCAAACTGCTTCTCTCGTCGACGAATTTTCCGGTGCAAATTGAGATGATCAAAGAAATCAAAGAAATCTGCAGCTAAGTCGTTTGCGCCATCGGTCTCCGCTGAGCAGAATTCAAAGCAATTATTACATTGCTTGACTCTGTTTTAAGTAACTAATGGGCAGATCTAAGCGAACCTTGCAACAAGGTATAGTAAAGGAATGGTCAAAAAGGTACAGAGAAAATTCCGGATACAAAATGGTCTGGGTGGATGAGACCCAATGCGACCGACGGAGACTCAGAAATGATTCTGAGAATATTTCAGCGTAAAGCAAAAATATTTCTTCACTTTGAGGGTCGGTAAATTTCTTTCAAAAGAAACCAGAATTCTCTTTAGTACAAATGGAAGAATGGCGAAGCTTTGGAGGATTTCTACAGGGGAAGAAAACGACATATGACGAACGGATCTGACTGTGATTTTGTTTGTGTTACTCCAACTGTACGTGTTACTCCTTTCAGATAAAGAGCATAGCTCTTATTATCTCTCCTAACAAGCAGAGATAGGATTCGTTACCAGCACACATATTCCTATTCATTTCAAACTCGATTCTTCCCACTGCACACATGCACGATGTTAAATATCCAGTTTTGATATTTTTTTCTTTTAGAAAAAGAATTCTGTAAGAGTTCTATCAGAAAATAAAAACTGTCTAATGGATTTATTGCCTGTGGTGATTCTCAGAGAATGCAGTAATGTTATCTTCGAAATACCTGATCTAGCAGACTTAACGGAAAAGGAAAAGGACCAAGTGTAATATTGCTGTTGGTGATTCTTGAAGATTGCAAGAATATTGTCTTATAAATTTTTGATATAGCTGACCTAAAGAAAGCCTAGAAGATCCAATAAACTCTGGTGAATACTGAACGCTCGTTTTCAAAGAGAAAAAAGTTTTGCACTTTTATAGATAGAGATATAAATATATACATTAGCATCCTCTAAGATGGAAACTCAAAATAATGAAAGATTCGGAAGATGCTACGAGTAATTAAGCCATCGATTGAGAGTGAAATTGTGCCGACTGATGACGGAGAAGAAACAAAATGAAGTTATGGCAGTGGCATAACATTTCGATTATATAAGAGTAATATTTTATTGGTACAGTCGCTCAAAAAAGTATCCAAACATTATGGTTGATTACAGAATTCAGAAAAAATATCTGGCAACGACTTTTTTTAGAAATTAGTGATCTGGCAACCTTCGTGTCACGTGATTACAGAATTCAGGAAAAATATCTGGAGCGTGTACAGCAACTGTACACGCTCCAGTTACCGTTCACAGCAAATTGGAGCGTGTGCAGTTACTGCACACGCTCCAGTTTGCTGTGAACGGTAACTGCACACGCTCAATATTTCCGTGAGTGAGCCCACACGATCTAGTATCAAAATAATATGACCACCTACAGTCGCTCAAAAAAGTATCCGAACACTATGGTTGATTACAGAATTCAGAAAAATTATCTGGCAACAATTTTTTTAGAAATTAGTGATCTGGCAACCTTCGTGTCACGTGACACGAAGGTTGCCAGATCACTAATTTCTAAAAAAATATATAGTGTTCGGATACTTTTTTGACCGACTGTAGGTCTTCTCTGACCCAATTTCAAATGTCAACGACCTTCTTCGGTTGGCAAACACGTCTTCCTCCGTAAAAATGGTGACAGAAACCCACAGAGGTGAGGCGACCTTGAAAAGTGCGTATTAAAAATAATCCTTGGAAAAAGGTGGGGATTTGAGGAAATAAATCTCAACGCTGACACAGCTGAGACTCGAAATCGACACGTTACCAATTGAGCTAACTCTCATCTCCAACTGACTATATTTGTTTAAATTTGCTAACGTCAACGACCTCTTAAGACTGAAATTTAAATTAGTGGAAGATATTGGAATCCCGAACAGAAATAATTAGTATTTATCTAATCCGAAAACGAGTTTTCATTTGCCTCTTAAAACAAAGGGGCGGGGGTAGCTCAGTCGGTAGCGCGCCAGGCTCGTAATCTGTAGTTCCCAGGTTCGAGTCCCAGTTGGGTCAGCGTTGAGATTTATCTCCGCAAAATTCCCCGCCCTGCCCACGGTCAGTAGGGGACACCGATGGGCTTGGAAAGGCCGCCGTCCGTCGGATGGGACGTTAAGCAGTGGTCCCGTGTGTGGGAGAGCCATACCCCGTGCACGTTAAAGAACACGCTGGATGGCCTTGACGGGAGGCTACCATCTGTCTCCCAACAGCTGTTCCAGTGGGTCCCCTCCCCCAACCTTCTCTGAGCCTTCGGGGTCCATGTGACCTGGCCATTTAGCCCATTGTGTGCAAAAAAGTGCCGCTCAGAGGTAAAACAACTCAACCTAACTTAAAACAAAAATTTTAAATGTCTACATACGGACAGACTGTAAGATTACAAAGCGAACACATTATTACCTTGTACTATTATGAGCTAATGAGAATGTTCAAACGACTAATTGCTCTTTGTGATTGTGAGAGAAAGTAAGGAAGTCGCAAACTTCGGCGAGTCCATGATTGGAAGATAGGCTCTGTTGTGAAGTTTCTTCCCTTGTTCGTTTGAAGTATCGCCAGCAGCAAAGAAAGGGGGTAAAGATTCATTTAAGCCCCCCCCCCCCAACCCTTACTTCTCATCCCAGATAAATCACGATCTGCAGCTGCCTCTGGAGTTGGTTTTGCGTGCAGGATTTGCTGAAAATCGCGCCAAGACAAGCTGCGCGTGACTCGAAGGGAAGATGGTGAAGCGGCAGACGAACAAAGACATTCGCAGACGAAGCGGAAAACAAAGTGGCCGATGGCAGACGAACGAGGTGGATGCCGTTAGCAATGATAACAGGAAGGTGGGAGGAGAGGGAGAGAAAGAAAGGTACAGTTCTTAAAAAGTTGAGGATGATTTGAAAAGCTCTCTAAGGCTAAGACTAAACCCTCATTAGAGTTAGAAATTAAGAAAGAATTAAAATGGAGGAAGTCTCAAAATATCTGAAATCGATCATCATAAGGAGATTCATAATTAGAGAAGAACGCCAGAAAAAAAATCGACAATGATCAAAAGTTCCGAAGACGTTCAATCCTCTTATGGCTTTCTTCGACCACTTGAGTTCTACATTCCTCTGGGTACTTGTCCATTGTCTTTGAGAGTCATCGAACCTTCGTTCCGATTACTTTCCTTTGAGTAGGAAAGAAATTCTTCACATACCGATTTACTTTCTGATGTCAATGATAGACGCCGAAAGAAAGCGAAGAATGGTTCAGCTGCAGGGGTCAGCTAAGAGAGAACAACAGAAAATTTCCTATTTCTTTCTCTGCTTTCCCTTCCCTAGTGACCACTACACTTTGACAACTTGGGAAGGAAAACGTTCCACAGGAAAGGTAATGGTCATCGCCTATCGCATAGCAACTAAATCAATAGGAGAAGAACAAAGACATTTTAAATTCATCCAGAAAAAACAAAAGAATTTCGCTTTGCAGCAGCGAGAAAGCAGGATTACCCCTTGTGTCTTTAATAATTGACTCTGAATACAGGGGCGGGGTGGCTCAGTCGGTAGTGCGCCAGGCTCGTAATATGTAGTTCCCAGGTTCGAGTTCCAGCTGTGTCAGCGTTGAGATTTATCTCTGAAAAATTCCCCGCCCTGCCCACGGTCAGTAAGGACACCGATGGGCTTGGAAAGGCCGCCGTCCGTCGGATGGGACGTTAAGCACGTGGCCACGTGTGCGGGAGAGCTATACCCTATGCACGTTAAAGAACACGCTAGATGGCCTTGACGGGAGGCTACCATCTGTCTCCCAACAGCTGTTCCAGTGGGTCCCCTCTCCCAACCTTCTCTGAGCCTTCGGGGTCCTTGTGACTTGGCCATTTAGTCCATGGTGTGCAAAAAAGTGCCGCTCAGAGGTAAATTAACCCAACTACGATTTCAGAGAGTGTAAGATATTCCGTTTCCATTCTCTGGAAAATAATCACAAATCTTCCTTATGAAAGATTGATTTCAGATGTTTCATAATATTTTACATATTTCTTCTTTCTTAATTCCTTACTCAAAGGAAGGCTTAATCTCAAGTTTAGAGTTCTAAATTTTCTTCACCCCATCTGGTTAAGAATGCAGATATTTCACACACTACGCCAAGGCACTTCTCGGGACAGCAAAAATGGTTCATAATTTGTGTCAACAGCTCTAGATCTGTAATGGAGCGAGTGTTGCCCATTTCGACATCCATTCTCTATCAACAAAGTCAAGGAATTTCTCTTTCCAGTGACAAGTAAGGTTCATTCCTCATACCCTCAACTCTTGGCTCAATGAAGTGAGTGTTGCCCATTTCAACATCCATTCTCTATCAACAAAGTCAAGGAATTTCTGTTTCCAGTGGCGAAGAAGGTTCATCCCTTAAATCCTCAACTCTTGGCTCAATGAAGTGAGTGTTGCCCATTTCGACATCCATTCTCTTATCAACAAAGTCAAGGAGTTCCTCTTTCCAGTGGCGAAGAAGGTTCATCCCTTAAATCCTCAACTCTTGGCTCAATGAAGTGAGTGTTGCCCATTTCGACATCCATTCTCTATCAACAAAGTCAAGGAGTTTCTCTTTCCAGTGGCGAAGAAGGTTCATTCCTCATACCCTCAACTCTTTTCTCAATGAAGTGAGTGTTGCCCATTTCGACATCCATTCTCTATCAACAAAGTCAAGGAGTTTCTCTTTCCAGTGGCGAAGAAGGTTCATCCCTTAAATCCTCAACTCTTGGCTCAATGAAGTGAGTGTTGCCCATTTCGACATCCATTCTCTATCAACAAAGTCAAGGAGTTTCTCTTTCCAGTGGCGAAGAAGGTTCATTCCTCATACCCTCAACTCTTTTCTCAATGAAGTGAGTGTTGCCCATTTCGACATCCATTCTCTATCAACAAAGTCAAGGAGTTTCTCTTTCCAGTGGCGAAGAAGGTTTATCCCTTAAATCCTCAACTCTTGGCTCAACGAAGTGAGTGTTGCCCATTTCGACATCCATTCTCTATCAACAAAGTCAAGGAGTTTCTCTTTCCAGTGGCGAAGAAGGTTCATCCCTTAAATCCTCAACTCTTGGCTCAATGAAGTGAGTGTTGCCCATTTCGACATCCATTCTCTATCAACAAAGTCAAGGAGTTTCTCTTTCCAGTGGCGAAGAAGGTTCATTCCTCATACCCTCAACTCTTTTCTCAATGAAGTGAGTGTTGCCCATTTCGACATCCATTCTCTATCAACAAAGTCAAGGAGTTTCTCTTTCCAGTGGCGAAGAAGGTTCATCCCTTAAATCCTCAACTCTTGGCTCAATGAAGTGAGTGTTGCCCATTTCGACATCCATTCTCTATCAACAAAGTCAAGGAGTTTCTCTTTCCAGTGGCGAAGAAGGTTCATCCCTTAAATCCTCAACTCTTGGCTCAATGAAGTGAGTGTTGCCCATTTCGACATCCATTCTCTATCAACAAAGTCAAGGAGTTTCCCTTTCCAGTGGCGAAGAAGGTTCATTCCTCATACCCTCAACTCTTTTCTCAATGAAGTGAGTGTTGCCCATTTCGACATCCATTCTCTATCAACAAAGTCAAGGAGTTTCTCTTTCCAGTGGCGAAGAAGGTTTATCCCTTAAATCCTCAACTCTTGGCTCAACGAAGTGAGTGTTGCCCATTTCGACATCCATTCTCTATCAACAAAGTCAAGGAGTTTCTCTTTCCAGTGGCGAAGAAGGTTCATTCCTCATACCCTCAACTCTTTTCTCAATGAAGTGAGTGTTGCCCATTTCGACATCCATTCTCTATCAACAAAGTCAAGGAGTTTCTCTTTCCAGTGGCGAAGAAGGTTTATCCCTTAAATCCTCAACTCTTGGCTCAATGAAGTGAGTGTTGCCCATTTCGACATCCATTCTCTATCAACAAAGTCAAGGAGTTTCTCTTTCCAGTGGCGAAGAAGGTTCATTCCTCATACCCTCAACTCTTTTCTCAATGAAGTGAGTGTTGCCCATTTCGACATCCATTCTCTATCAACAAAGTCAAGGAGTTTCTCTTTCCAGTGGCGAAGAAGGTTTATCCCTTAAATCCTCAACTCTTGGCTCAACGAAGTGAGTGTTGCCCATTTCGACATCCATTCTCTATCAACAAAGTCGAGGAGTTTCTCTTTCCAGTGGCGAAGAAGGTTCATCCCTTAAATCCTCAACTCTTGGCTCAATGAAGTGAGTGTTGCCCATTTCGACATCCATTCTCTATCAACAAAGTCAAGGAGTTTCTCTTTCCAGTGGCGAAGAAGGTTCATCCCTTAAATCCTCAACTCTTGGCTCAATGAAGTGAGTGTTGCCCATTTCGACATCCATTCTCTATCAACAAAGTCAAGGAGTTTCTCTTTCCAGTGGCGAAGAAGGTTCATTCCTCATACCCTCAACTCTTTTCTCAATGAAGTGAGTGTTGCCCATTTCGACATCCATTCTCTATCAACAAAGTCAAGGAGTTTCTCTTTCCAGTGGCGAAGAAGGTTCATTCCTCATACCCTCAACTCTTTTCTCAATGAAGTGAGTGTTGCCCATTTCGACATCCATTCTCTATCAACAAAGTCAAGGAGTTTCTCTTTCCAGTGGCGAAGAAGGTTCATCCCTTAAATCCTCAACTCTTGGCTCAATGAAGTGAGTGTTGCCCATTTCGACATCCATTCTCTATCAACAAAGTCAAGGAGTTTCTCTTTCCAGTGGCGAAGAAGGTTCATTCCTCATACCCTCAACTCTTTTCTCAATGAAGTGAGTGTTGCCCATTTCGACATCCATTCTCTATCAACAAAGTCAAGGAGTTTCTCTTTCCAGTGGCGAAGAAGGTTCATTCCTCATACCCTCAACTCTTTTCTCAATGAAGTGAGTGTTGCCCATTTCGACATCCATTCTCTATCAACAAAGTCAAGGAGTTTCTCTTTCCAGTGGCGAAGAAGGTTTATCCCTTAAATCCTCAACTCTTGGCTCAACGAAGTGAGTGTTGCCCATTTCGACATCCATTCTCTATCAACAAAGTCAAGGAGTTTCTCTTTCCAGTGGCGAAGAAGGTTCATTCCTCATACCCTCAACTCTTTTCTCAATGAAGTGAGTGTTGCCCATTTCGACATCCATTCTCTATCAACAAAGTCAAGGAGTTTCTCTTTCCAGTGGCGAAGAAGGTTTATCCCTTAAATCCTCAACTCTTGGCTCAACGAAGTGAGTGTTGCCCATTTCGACATCCATTCTCTATCAACAAAGTCAAGGAGTTTCTCTTTCCAGTGGCGAAGAAGGTTCATTCCTCATACCCTCAACTCTTTTCTCAATGAAGTGAGTGTTGCCCATTTCGACATCCATTCTCTACCAACAAAGTCAAGGAGTTTCTCTTTCCAGTGGCGATGAATGTTCATTCCTTATACCCTCAACTCTTGGGTTAATGAAGTGAGTGTTGCCCATTTCGACATCCATTCTCTATCAACAAAGTCAAGGAGTTTCTCTTTCCAGTGGCGAAGAAGGTTCATTCCTCATACCCTCAACTCTTTTCTCAATGAAGTGAGTGTTGCCCATTTCGACATCCATTCTCTATCAACAAAGTCAAGGAGTTTCTCTTTCCAGTGGCGAAGAAGGTTCATACCTTAAACCCTGATCTCTTGATTCAATGAAGTGAGGGTTGCACATTCCAACATCCTTTCTCGAATCAACAAGGTTTTCTTTCCATTGACAATAGAGGTCATCCTGCGTGCTCTCAAATCTTAGTTCTGAAATGAGAGTGTTGCATGTTGTGGTTTGCCTTTTCCTTTAATAAAACTAAGGAATTTCTCCTAGAAAATTCGAAGAGGGATTATCCCGTTGTGCCTTGAACTCTTGGTTGTTGTATGTTTTAATATCCATTCTTTGTCAACAAAACTGAGTCATTTTTCAGCGTCTGCGAGGGCCCCGATGTCAAACGTTTCGCTTTTAGGCGCCCAGCATGAAAATCAATGACAATGGCTGTTATCGATTGTGAGTCTCACGCCACGAAACCGACTGCAGCTGATATCTTCATAGCCCATTTTTTCTGTTTGTACTCGAGGTGAAAGAAGGAAACACTGCAATAGCAAGTGATCCTCCTTCTTATTCTGATGATGATGATGAAGAAGCAGACTTTCTTTCACTGCAGTGAAAAATATTTTCTTCAAAGGTTCCTTCCGGCAACCGCAAGTGCGTCCGAATGCTGAGAGACTTGTACAACAAACTGCAGAAAAAAAATAGCAAAATAAAATAAATTTTGATATTTAAAAAAATTATGTTTATTTTTCTGTTCTTTAGATTTATCTATAAACATTTTTACAGTTCCCTTTTGTTTATTATTCCTTTCTTTAATGCAACTTTTCGTTTAACCAAAGGGATTTCATAAACTAAATACTTCAATGCCATTTCAGTATTAGTTCCTTTCGACGTCCTTATGAGTTATATATCCCATCCGATGGGCAGTGGCTGTTTTAAGCCCTTCGGTAGTCCACTTCTTACCGAGGGTAGACGAAAGTTGGCGATGGAAATCTAAACGCAGACACAGCGGGTTGGGTTGGGTTGTTTTACCTCTGAGCGGCACTTTTGTGCACACAATGGGCTAAATGGCCAGGTCACAAGCACCCCGAAGGCTCAGAGAAGGTTGGTGAAGGAGACCCACTGGAACAGCTGTTAGGAGACAGATGGTAGCCTCTCATCAAGGCCATCCACGTGTTCTTTAACGTGCACAGGGTATGGCTCCCCCACACACGGGGCAACGGCTTAACGTCCCATCCGACGGACGGCGGCATTTCTAAACTCATCGGTGTCCCCTAATGACCGTGAAAGGGCGGGGAGTTTTGTGGAGATAAATCTCAACGCTGAGCCAGCTGGGGCACAGCGGTGCATCTTGGGCAATCAGAGCATGCCCAGGGTATCCTTCTCCTGGATCAAGGCGCACGTAGGGCATGAAGGAAATGAGCGGGCCGACCAACTGGCCCGTTCCGCAGGTAATAACACTCAACCTGTGATAACGGTAAAGACTTCAAAAACTACCCTGAAGCATATAATTAGCCAAGGTACCATTAAGGAGTGGCAGAGGCTCTGGGATACGACTGAGAATGGTCTTCAAACAAAGACATTCTTGAAAAGGGTCAGTCTATCCCTGATGTCCTCTGACCACTATTTGACGCAGGTCCTAACAGGACCTGGGAGTTTCCCCAAATACCTGGAGCGGTTTAAAATCTCTGCCCACAGTTACTGCGGCTGTGGGGCTCCAGACGCAGATGTCGGGCACTATATCCTCAGGTGTCCGATCACAGAAGGGTTCGCTAACGAACTCAGGGACTCCCAAGCGATCAATGAGGTAGCAGGCGAACTGGTCTCAGTGTCCATTGAGTGTGCCCGTGTCAGGGCACACTTGAGGGACATAGGCTGGCTCGTCTGCCGGCTTCGAGACTCTCTCCTTTGAGGTCCGTGGCTGCTGTCTCTCTTTGACTTATCTTCCTACTTTCTTCCCGGGCTGCACTCAGCACCCCCTTTAACACCACCCATACTCCAAGTCCCTACTGGTCTCCCCTGAGACAAACTTCATCTTCTACTTCCAGGCCTCTAGTTGCTATGCACGTGTAGTGTCGTGAGACGGAGCACGTGCTTTCCCCATGGGAGTGGGTCCTTCGGGACCCACTCCCCACCCCGTATTAACCAGAGGTGTGGGGCACAGCGGATACATGAACCTGAAGTTATAAGATTATGACCCTGGAGTGCTACCTACTGAGGCAACCTCTGCTCCCTTTGAGAATAATATTAAATAGTAGAGAAAAATACACCCAAGCGAGAAAATAAAATATTATATGTAGAGTAAAAAGAAAAATACAACATGAATATTATAAGCTATACTGCTGCATACGAAATGATACAAACAACAAAATAACATTTATATGTTTTATGAATGACGCATTAGAGTGACGCACATCAGTCGTAATCACGGCGCTATTACGGAAAGTGTCACTAGTATCTTTGTAGTCAGATATAAAGCTGAACCGAAGTGACGTCTCTGCTGCAATATTGGATGTGAAGAGACTGGTTAGGCCTACTGATAGAGATGGATTGGTGGTGGTGGTGGGGGGTTCCCGAAGATTATTCACACCTTGGGTACCGTTTGTTCTCAGACCAGTCCTAAGAAGAGGCAGTGCAGCAGGCGAACAGTAGGGAATTGGGCGACGCTGCTGGAAACTGTGTCACCTCATGTGTCAGAAATGCAATAACGAAAGCAACATAAGGGTAGCGAGTCATAAATTTCGCTTTTTAGTTGACTGTAGTCTGTAACGATGTTTTTTGATTAGTAGTTTGTATTAGGGTAATTTCCAGTTTAAGCTAAAAGGCTACTAAACGGTTTCTTTACAATATTGGATGAACTATGTAATGAGAGTTTTTATAATTAATTTAGTAAATAAGTTACTGATGATTTCGTTTAGTAAAGCTTAAATCATTGAAACCAAGGGCATAAGGTCAGGGATGGCTCAGTCGGTAGTTCGACGCATTCATAATCTGTAGTTCCCAGGTTCGAGTTCAAAGCTGTTCCAGCGTTGAGATTTATCTTTGCCAACTCTGCCCTCGGTCAGGAAGAAGACACCGATGGGTTTGGAAAGGCCGCCGTCCGCCGAATGTGACGTAAAGCTGTGGACCATAGTGCAGAAGAACCATACACTTTGCAAGTTAAAGAACACGCTGGATGGCCTTGACGGGACCCTTCCACCTATCTCTTAATAACTGCCCAGCGGATTCTCTTCCCCAACACTTTCTGAGATTTCGGGGTCCTTTTGACTTGCTCATTTCGCCTACTGTGTGCAAAAGAGTGCCGTTCACAGGTAAAACATCCCAACCATAAAAAAAAAGTTTTCTACTTATCTCTGAAGACGAAAAACTGAATGTCTGCAGACCTGCGGACGGACTGGCAGAGGGCAAAGTGAAACAATAACTGGCTTTTTTGAAAACGAGCTAAAAATGGATTTCGGTTTTTAGCCCCCCTATGCATACAAAAATTATGCTAAGATAAGTATAACTCGAAATTCTTTTTCGATAGTACATTCTGTAAAGGGAGGTTGCTAACTCGAACTAATGCCTCAGTTCGTTGTTTTTGTATGTAAGTATACCGTTACAATTTTAGTAAGTAAACCGAGCGTGAATTCAAAAATGGACAATAAAGTTATAAAACGATCTAATTTAATTAGAAAGGTAATGAGATCGCTTTCGCAATAATTTCAAGTAAACATCGATTTATCTTCCATAAGTATGAAGTTAAACCATCTAAAGAATCTTACACATTTGTTGACTATTTTTACAAATATTTGTATTGCACAAATTTTGAAATCTCCATTCAAGGCATAAAGAGAATTTTGTTAAAACGTTTAATAAGCGACGCAGAAACTTTGTCCATATACCTATAAGTTTGTAAAACCTTACCTACTTTATATTTAACACTTAGTGCTTCGCTGACGACACCAAATTTTCTATGTTTTTGCCAGTTGACTTCTTAGATTAAGCATCAACTTTAAGCTTCATCAAAAACACAATCACTACCTTTAAAGGCGAAATAACACCATCGAGGTTGGGTTGTTTTACCTCTGAGCGGCACTTCTTCTTTTTCTAACATCCATCATTGACCTGGTCCTATTTGTAAAGCAGGCCTCGGCCCGCTTATCATCAGGACCACAAGCAAAAGTTTTCAGAGGTGGCAAAAGTTGTAAGTGCAAATTTGGAATAGCACGTTTTTGCATACCATGGGCTAAATGGCCAGCTCACATGGACCCCGAAGACTCAGAGAAGGTTGGAGGAGGGGACCCACTGTAACAGCTGTTGGGAGACAGATGGTAGCCTCCCGTCAAGGCCATCCAGCGTGTTCTTTAACGTGCACAGGATATGGCTCTCCCGCACACGGGGCCACGGCTTAACGTCCCATCCGACGGACGGCGGCCTTTCCAAGTCCATCGGTGTCCCCTACTGGGCAGGGCGGGGAATTTTTGCGGAGATAAATCTCAACGCTGACCCAGCTGGGACTCGAACCTGGGAACTACAGATTACGAGCCTGGCGCGCTACCGACTGAGCCACCCCCGCCCTTAACACCATCGATCTACAGCTCCGAAAGGCACATCAACAAACTACTGCTGATTACAACACACCACGACTAAAACGACAAAAAATAAACAGATCAACTTTTTCCGCTTACTGTAGACTCCCCAATTTTTCACTGGCCTACTTTACTTTTCAAATTCTCTTCCATTCCAACAGATTAGTGATGTAATTCTCACGCTGAGGCATAACACGAGCGTTAGACTGCTCAATTATGGTTCTATTGTTGCACGTTTTTCTCTCGTAACAATATTATGTCTAATTATCTTTGACTTAATGTTTATCTGTGTCTTTGAGTCTACTTTCTGATTGCGTGGAAACAAAGCCGATGAAACTTTTTTGTCCTAAGTCTTTTTGTGTGACTTTTCATACTCATTTACATATCTTTGGTATCCCGTTCTAATGAAATTTGAATTCGTAATTTGTTCAAAATTTTCATTTGCTTTCAGTTGTTTATTGTTACTCCTTGAATTGCTATAAATTTTTATTTAAAAATACGCAATTCATTTAATTTTAATACTATTCAATTTAGTTGTTTACGAATCCTGATTTTTTTATGTTAAGCAAAAAATGACATTATTCTTTTACTTAAAAAACAACAATATAAAATTGTTTGTGCGATGTCTTGATCAGCTCTGTTCATTTATAACAGCATTCATATGAAATTGCGTTCGGGGAATATCTGTTTTACGTAAGGAATACAAAAATGATACAAATACTCACAAGTTTTCTCACTTTATTATAACAACTCATAAGAAAACTCAGAACAAAACACAGCACACGTAGGTACAGTCGCTCAAAAAAGTATCCGAACGCTATGGTTGATTACAGAATTCAGAAAAAATATCTGGCAACGATTTTTTTAGAAATTAGTGATCTGGCATCCTTCGTGTCATGTGACACAAAGATTGCCAGATCACTAAAATCTAAAAAAATCGTTGCCAGATATTTTTTTTGAATTCTGTAATCAACCATAGCGTTTAGATACTTTTTTGAGCGACTGTATATGGAACAGGAGAAAAGTGAAGTGAACCGCTCATCTTAGCGATTACGATGTGCGGTGTTACAGTTGATTTCAGCCTCCCACCATTTGTTGTCGACAGTAGCGATGGACAGACAACTTCGTTGGGCAGCTGCTCACGAGCCTCCAACAAACTCGTTTGTTTACAAATGCCACAATCTATTAGCTTCGCACATGACAATGCTCTAAAAGGGAAACCTCTAGTTAGGTGAATACAGACATTATCAGATGATTCAGTTCAACTGGAAAGGTCATTCCCATTCGAATGTAGGATAACAGTAATCCCGGATAAGTAATATTATCATAAACTGTAATTACAGGATGAGCGAAATTGAATCTATTTCTGCTTTGCTCTTGTCACAAAATATTGTTGACTATAGATTTATGTATCTGTATAAAATAATAATGAGGGCCGTCCCGTGGCTGAGTGGTTAGCACGCTTGGCTACTGATCTAAGGGACCTGGGTTCGAGCCCCGGAATTAGGCATGGATATGTGTGTCGTTTTTCTGCTGAGGTCCTGCCATCCTCTCAGATCTCCTACTGTGGCATATAAACTGACAGGCTCCTGTCAGACCTCTGTGGCAAGCAGCTGCTTGAGGGGGTATTTATTTTTATTATATAAAATAATATATTCTCAGTGAAAAAAAAAATACGTTCAAGAACAAAAAACAGGAACACCCGGTTGACCTCTTTCAGCTCCTTTGAGTCGTTCAGAGGTCGTCAGCGAACCTCCTTTTGTTTATATATCAGTGGCAAATAGATGTTAGTTTGGCCATTTTATCTCAGAGAGGCCCTTTTGTGAACACAGTGGGTTAAACGATCAAGTCGCAAGGACCCCAAAGGCTCAGAAATGGGTACGTGAATAGGAGCTACCGAAAAGTTATTAAGAGAAGATGGAAGTCTCTCGTCAAGACCATCCGACATGATTTTCAATGGGCACAGTTCGGCAGGGACCACGCCTTAACGTCCCATTTGACAGACATCTATCATTTCAAGCCCATCGGTGTCCTCTTTCTCACTGAGCGCAGAGCGAGGTTTAGCGGGGAAAATCCCAACGCAGACATAATGGAGGATTCTAACTTAGAACATAAAGCACAGTTGGAACTCGAACCTAGGAACAACAGATTACGAGTCTGGCACACTACGGACTGAGAGGTAAAAGAATCCAACCACAAGAAACTAAATATCTCTCTGGATAAAAATTTCTGAAGCGAAAGCGTCGAAAATAATCCTTTGTTAAATTATATTAACCGAAACATTTCTCAAAGGAAGGGGTGCTTCTGATGAGGAACTTAGTAAAAAAATAAAAGGGTCAAAGCTCGTCAAGCTCCAGGTTAGGAGCTTGACGAACTGCCGACTTTTGCTGAATCAATCCTCCCCTCCCCCTGGGTTGGGTTGTTTTACCTCTGAGCGGCACTTTTTTGCACACCATGGGCTAAATGGCCAGGTCACATGGACCCCGAAGGCTCAGAGAAGGTTGGGGGAGGGGACCCACTGGAACAGCTGTTGGGAGACAGATGGTAGCCTCCCGTCAAGGCCATCCAGAGTGTTCTTTAACGAGCACAGGGTATGGCTCTCCCGCACACGGGCCACGGCTTAACGTCCCATCGACGGACGTCGGCCTTTCCAAGCCCATCGGTGTCCCCTACTGACCGTGGGCAAGGCGGGGAATTTTGCGGAGATAAATCTCAACTCTGACCCAACTGGGACTCGAACCTGGGAACTACAGATTACGAGCCTGGCGCGCTACCGACTGAGCCCCCCCCGCCCCCCTCCCCTGAATGGGCGTTGGTGTGATATATGTGGCGGAGAAAGTGCTGATTATAAGGTGGGTGGAAGTTCGTTTTCTTAACAATTATCATGAGAAAGAAAAGTTTCCTTTGAATCTGAGAGAAAATCGCAGTGAAAATCGCTCCTCGAAGCGCAGACATTTCTCTTTCTCCCGAAGAAAGATCCCGTTTAAAGAGCTCGTCAATTCATTGGTCTGTTCAATAGAAAGTAGAGTTTCTTCATTGGTCTATTCAATAGAAAGCAGAGTTTCTTCATTGGTCTGTTCAATAGAAAGCAGAGTTTCTTCATTGGTCTGTTCAATAGAAAGCAGAGTTTCTTCATTGGTCTGTTCAATAGAAAGCAGAGTTTCTTCATTGGTCTGTTCAATAGAAAACAGAGTTTCTTCATTGGTCTGTTCAATAGAAAGCAGAGTTTCTTCATTGGTCTGTTCAATAGAAAGCAGAGTTTCTTCATTGGTCTGTTCAATAGAAAGCAGAGTTTCTTCATTGGTCTGTTCAATGGAAAGCAGAGTTTCTTCATTGGTCTGTTCAATAGAAAGCAGAGTTTCTTCATTGGTCTGTTCAATAGAAAGCAGAGTTTCTTCATTGGTCTGTTCAATAGAAAGCAGAGTTTCTTCATTGGTCTGTTCAATAGAAAGCAGAGTTTCTTCATTGGTCTGTTCAATAGAAAGCAGAGTTTCTTCATTGGTCTGTTCAATAGAAAGCAGAGTTTCTTCATTGGTCTGTTCAATAGAAAGCAGAGTTTCTTCATTGGTCTGTTCAATAGAAAGCAGAGTTTCTTCATTGGTCTGTTCAATAGAAAGCAGAGTTTCTTCATTGGTCTGTTCAATAGAAAGCAGAGTTTCTTCATTGGTCTGTTCAATAGAAAACAGAGTTTCTTCATTGGTCTGTTCAATAGAAAGCAGAGTTTCTTCATTGGTCTGTTCAATAGAAAGCAGAGTTTCTTCATTGGTCTGTTCAATAGAAAGCAGAGTTTCTTCATTGGTCTGTTCAATAGAAAGCAGAGTTTCTTCATTGGTCTGTTCAATAGAAAGCAGAGTTTCTTCATTGGTCTGTTCAATAGAAAGCAGAGTTTCTTCATTGGTCTGTTCAATAGAAAGCAGAGTTTCTTCATTGGTCTGTTCAATAGAAAGCAGAGTTTCTTCATTGGTCTGTTCAATAGAAAGCAGAGTTTCTTCATTGGTCTGTTCAATAGAAAGCAGAGTTTCTTCATTGGTCTGTTCAATAGAAAGCAGAGTTTCTTCATTGGTCTGTTCAATAGAAAACAGAGTTTCTTCATTGGTCTGTTCAATAGAAAACAGAGTTTCTTCATTGGTCTGTTCAATAGAAAGCAGAGTTTCTTCATTGGTCTGTTCAATAGAAAGCAGAGTTTCTTCATTGGTCTGTTCAATAGAAAGCAGAGTTTCTTCTGGGAGATTCCAGACGAATCTTTCCAGAGTAAATCCGTCGTTCCGTGCAATCGTTGTTTGCTCTTTGGCACACCGGAAGCAAAGAAAGTGAGTTTGACATTGTCGCTTCCCTTGACCCTGTACAACAGATCGATCCAAAAATCTTTGAGGCAGAAATCATCCGATTGATCGACTCTGGCCAATTAGCTGCCGAAGGATATCAGGAGGAAAAATCTGCTCTTAGGAGGGAGGGAATAAATTCGCTGCCCCTTCCGATCTGAGATTTTGTTCTTTTAGGCAGGACGAGGAAAGGGGATTACAGAAGGGCGAGGAAACTTCGCTTCCAAGAAAAGTTTACTTAGAAGACATTTATAAGAAATTATCGAAACGAAGAATCTAGTGTTGAAAAAAAAAGTAATTCCAAACGAAAAAGTTCTTCTAAGAGTCGCTGCGAAAGATCCATTTCAGAATGATACTAAATTATTTACGTGAACTGCGAAAGCAGAAATGTCACTTTCGGTTCACTTGTAATCAAAAGCACGGTCTTCTCTGGGGGGGGGGGGGGAGAAGAAAGGGGCTCTTTGACAATAGCAGTAAGGATAATGGAGGCAAAAATTATTAAAGGTTTGCATGTTTCAAGCATTTTTTAAGAATTTTTTTATAATGGTCTCAAAAAGCGAGAAGAAAATGTTATACTGCAACTGAAACCAAGTCTGCTGCCCCCTCCCCCACTTTTATTCTCTTTCTGCTCGATCGAGTAAGTTGTCCCCCCACTCCGTTTATTTTTTTACTAAGTTCCTCCTCAGAAGCACCCCTTCCTTTGAGAAATGTTTCGGCTAATATAATTTAACAAAGGATTATTTTCGACGCTTTCGCTTTAGAAATTTTTATCCAGAGAGATATTTTGTTTCTTGTAGTTGGGTTGTTTTACCTCTCAGTCCGTAGTGTGCCAGACTCGTAATCTGTTGTTCCTAGGTTCGAGTTCCAACTGTGCTTGCATTAAGGGTTTCTCTGCTAAACCTTGGAAGAAGAATGCTGTTCCTACTTCCAAGGAACCAGCCATCTTCCTCTGCTGAATTCATGCAGCCTGCGTTTGCCCGATCGACAGAACAGAGCGTATGCTTCGAAACAGAACAAACCTTATTGATGATTTTTTGTGCCTACAGTTGCACACCATAGGTTCTCGTTTTTTTTTTTCACTTTTAAAGTTTTTATTTGTCTCGCCCCGGTAATTCGATTCGTAGTAATGCGTTCATTCTTCAAGTAAATGGAGAATCAGTCGACTTCCGAGAAGTGGTTTTCTTCATGAGAAAGTTGGGAACTGATTTGATTCTAACGAATATTTTTCTTCATCCTAGGAAATTCGAAACCAGTTCCTAAAAATAATTTTTTTAGTCGAAGAATCTGGAAACCAATTTGATTCCCAAGAATACTCTTTTTTATTCGAGAAATTTGGAAACAATTTTGAAACCAAGAATACTTTTCTTTTCGAGAAATTTTGGAAACCAATTTGATTTCCAAAATACTTTTTATCCCGAAAATTTCGTAAGTAATTTAATTCCCAAGAATACTTTTCTTTTCGAGAAATTTGGAAATCAATTTTGACACCAAAATTTGTGTACAGTCGCTCAAAAAAGTATCCGAACGCTATGTTTGATTACAGAATTCAGAAAAAATATCTGGCAACGATTTTTTTTAGAGATGAGTGATCTGGCAACCTTCGTGTCAAGTGACTCGAAGGTTGCCAGATCACTGATTTCTAAAAAAATCGTTTCCAGATATTTTTTCTGAATTCTGTAATCAACCATATTTTTCAGATATTTTTTAATATATATAATGCGTATGAATATATAATGCAATGAATATGCAGTTACCGTTCACAGCAAACTGGAGCGGTTGCGGTTAATGTTCACAGCACATTGGATCGTGTGAGCTCACAAAGACCTGGATCGTGTGGGCTCACTCACGGAAATATTGAGCGTGTGCAGTTACCGTTCTCCTTAATTCTCTCAATTTAAACCTTAATCAAAACTGGAGCGTGTGCAGTAATTGCACACGCTCCGGTTTGCTGTGAACGGTAACTGGAGCGTGTACAGTTGCTGTACACGCTCCAGATATTTTTCCTGAATTCTGTAATCACGTGACACGAAGGTTGCCAGATCACTAATTTCTAAAAAAATCGTTGCCAGATATTTTTTCTGAATTCTGTAATCTACCATGGTGTTCGGATACTTTTTTGAGCGACTGTAGGCGTGCTCTCATTATTCATGAGCAGATCGAAAACTAGATTTAATCCCAGCTCTGGAACAAACTATGACCGACTTTTATTATGTTTTTGTTTCTAAACAGAAAAGGACCTTGCGAAGAGAATCGTTTACCAAAGAATAGGCAGAGGATTAATGGAGATAATCATTTCCAGATGAGTCATTTTGAGCTCACGAGGCAATGATTTAAGTCGATGCTCTTTGAGACTTTAATGGGGGAGAAATCAATCATTTCAAGTTGCATTGAGTAGAGCTCTCTTGTAAAGCATTCACAGCAGTTCTCCTTTCTTTGAACACTGTAAAGCCATCCTCCTCCTCTTCACGTCTTCCTCCCCCCCTCCAATTTCCTTCTCACCATGCGACGCCTTTCATCACTTCAGAGGAAGGCAATGACTAGAGTGTCGTGGAAATGTTCTCTCTTCTCTTGGTTGACGTTGTGAAAGGAGTCTCCCCATCGAATGCGAATTTGCTCCAACTGGTCCCTTGCAGTCGGTAATGGAAGAGGGAAAAAGCTGAATGATCAATCGCATTCACTTCAATGCCTGTTGAAATCGTTGGTTTCGTGCATTGCAACTGGAACACGTCTCATCCACTGAAAGGCAAAATCAAAGACTGACACGAGTACAGTCGGTCAAAAAAGTATCCGAACACTACGATTGATTACAAAATTCAGAAAAAATATCTGGCAACGATTTTTTCAGAAATTAGTGATCTGGCAACCTTCGTGTCACGTGACACGGAAATATTGAGCGTGTGCAGTTACCGTTCACAGCACTCTGGAGCGTGTGCAGTAACTGCACACGCTCCAGTTTGCTGTGAACGGTAAACTGGAGCGTGTACAGTTGCTGTACACGTTCCAGATATTTTTTCTGAATTCTGTAATCACGTGACACGAAGGTTGCCAGATCACGAATTTCTAAAAAAAAAGTTGCCAGATATTTTTTCTGAATTCTGTAATCATCCATAGTGTTCGGATATTTTTTTGAGCGACTGTAGGTGGTCATATTATTTTGATACTAGATCGTGTGGGCTCACTCACGGAAATATTGAGCGTGTGCAGTTACCGTTCACAGCAAACTGGAGCGGTTACGGTTAATGTTCACAGCACATTGGATCGTGTGAGCTCACAAAGACGTGGATCGTGTGGGCTCCCCTCACGGAAATATTGAGCGTGTGCAGTTACCGTTCACGTGTGCAGTTACCGTTCACAGCAAACTGGAGCGGTTGCGGTTAATGTTCACAGCATATTGGATCGTGTGAGCTCACAAAGACCTGGATCGTGTGGGCTCACTCACGGAAATTTTTGAGCGTGTGCAATTACCGTTCACAGCAAACTGTCGTCAACAGTCGAGTCACAGCAAACTGTCGAAACTGGAGCGTGTGCAGTAACTGCACACGCTCCAGTTTCCTGTGAACGGTAACTGGAGCGTGTACAGTTGCTGTACACGCTCCAGATATTTTTCCTGAATTCTGTAATCACGTGACACGAAGGTTGCCAGATCACTAATTTCTGAAAAAATCGTTGCCAGATATTTTTTCTGAATTTTGTAATCAACCGTAGTGTTCGGATACTTTTTTGAGCGACTGTACCTATTGAAATGAAATAAGGATGGAAGTTTTGTTTCAAAATGCAAATCCATATTTGTATCAGAACAAAAATAAATGTCAAAAATATTTGCCTGTGATGAGCATGGAAATAAAGAGCGGAGTCTAATGATGCGGAGAGGTTCGAGTCCCAGCTGGGTCAGCGTTGAGATTTATCTTCGCAAAATTCCCCGCCCTGCCCACGGTCAGTAGGGGACACCGATGGGTTTGGAAAGGCCGCCGTCCGTCGGATGGAACGTTAAGCCGTGGCCGCGTGTGCGGGAGAGCCATACCCTGTACACGTTAAAGAACACGCTGGATGGCTTTGACGGGAGGCTACCATCTGTCTCCCAACAGCTGTTCCAGTGGGTCCCCTCCCCCAACCTTCTCTGAGCCTTCGGGTCCATGTGACCTGGCCATTTAGCCCATGGTGTCAAAAAAGTTCCGCTCAGAGGTAAAACAACCCAACGTTAAAGAACACGATGGATGGCCTTGACGGGAGGCTACCATCTGTCTCCCAACAGATGTTCCAGTGGGTCCCCTCCTCCAACCTTCTCTGAGCCTTCGGGGTCCATGTGACCTGGTCATTTAGCCCATGGTGTGCAAAAAAGTGCCGCTCAGAGGTAAAACAACCAATCAACTAATGATGTGGAGCCTTAAATATTTATAGATGCAAGAGTGGATATGGGGAAAGAAGAACAAGCGAAAAAGGATCCAAATAAGAAAAACTAAGAAAGGTGATGGAAAGAAAACAAAATCGGTATGTGCACAATTTATATTTATTTATTTATTGAGAGGAAGATACAAAAACATACGCTAACACCGCTCAAGACATCAAAAACAGCGAAATATGTACAATGTGGTTAACACTTAATACTTTGACAACATATAAATACTATACATAAAGAAGGTTTTTTTACATTGTCCTCTCTATCAATTTCAACGACAAATTCTGAAGGAAAAGATGAAGAAGATTATTGATGAAGAATTGTCAATGAAATCTCTTCTCTGCAGAAGCTACAGTAAAAGCAATAGATTTAAAATTCAGACCCTGATTTTCAGTTTCTTGGAGGAAAGTTCTTTATTATACAGAATCTGAATTCATACTTTGCTGGGTTTTCGTTTTTCGAAAATAAAAAGAAGAGGAATTTTATATACAAATATGAAATATTGACTGTTCAAGAAAAATGTGTTTTTGCTTACAAACTTTCTCTAGTGGCCAGTATCTCAAGTGATAACCTCATGGTTATTTTTGTGGTGGAACTGAAAAAAGAACTGTGACTGTTATTTTTTATACCTTGTTTGAAGTGTTAATTTGTTTTTGAAATCTCGTTTGGCGCAGGAAAGAAAAGAAATTAAGATCCAAGAGTATTGGATTACAGAAAGTCTACTCTGCATAAGTAGGAACTTTTAAAAAATTCAGAAAAACTTATTTTTATTTTCTACATTGTGATTTACACGTCCGATTCTTTGGTTGGGATAGCAGGAAGCCCATTGTTGAAGGGTTTCTAACCTTCCCATCACATTTTATCACATCACATCACAGGTTAAAACTTAAAACATTTTAGAAATTCGGCATATGAAGGAATGATATTTACAGTTTGCTCTAGCATGAGGAATATGAATACAGATAGGATGCCTCCTTGTTCTGCTAGAGTCCAAGACATGAATTGTAGGAACTCATATCACCTGGGGTCAAGGTGGGCGAGCCATAAGCGCCAATTTTCACCAGATCCTTGCCTAGCAACAAGAAGGACAGCTCCGGGCGGGCTGAAAAACAACATGTGTTTAATCAAGTCCCACGCTCGCAGTTGCATTCTAGAAAGATCCGCACTAACTTAGAACGTTGACGTACCTGACTGGGTCGAGAGAACCTTACTCCCCCCCCCCCCCCCGAAAAACATCACGTGACTGCGTCGGCGGTACTTCAGACTAAGAAAGTGAAATTCGAAAAAGTCAGTTGCATCTGGACTCTTGTAGGCGACGGTGCGAAGACCGTCGCCCTGTTGGCATAAAACCACTTTCCTTTGTGCAAGTGTTGTGCAAACTGAAGATTTTGCGATAGCCTTGTTAAGTAGGATTTGGGAATCCTACTGTCTTGTTTTTAGCGATTTGCCGGACGGCTTTGTAAATGTATGATTGTGCACTGTATTGTTTCATCTGCAAATAAAAGTATAGATATGTATGTAATATGCATGTGAGTAGAGCGATTTAAGCAAACGAGTATTGCCATCCTGACAGCATCAGTTAGCGGAAGTACTGTCGCTCAAAAAAGTATCCGAACACCATGGTTGATTACAAAATTCAGAAAAATATCTGGCGACGATTTTTTTTTAGAAATTAGTGATCTGGCAACCTTCGTGTCACGTGACACGAAGGTTGCCAGATCACTAATTTCTGAAAAAAATCGTTGCCAGATAATTTTTCTGAATTCTGTAATCAACCATGGTGTTCGGATACTTTTTTGAGCGACTGTAGGTGGTCATATTATTTTGATACTAGATCGTGTGGGCTCACTCACGGAAATATTGAGCGTGTGCAGTTACCGTTCACAGCAAACTGGAGCGTGTGCAGTAACTGCATACGCTCCAGTTTGCTGTGAACGGTAACTGGAGCGTGTACAGTTGCTGTACACGCTCCAGATATTTTTCCTGAATTCTGTAATCACGTGACACGAAGGTTGCCAGATCCCTAATTTCTAAAAAAATCGTTGCCAGATATTTTTTCTGAATTGTGTAATCAACCATAGTGTTCGGATACTTTTTTTGAGCGACTGTACTCAGAGGTTAAAAGCTCACACACACGGGGAGAGGAAGTGCGAACGATCGGCAACACCGATGGTAAAGTAATGATGAAAGTATAATAGAGTCAGGACTGAAAAGAACTAAATACACGGAGCAAATTTGTTAGCTCAATTTTAACTGCTGCTTTGTAAATTCTTTTTGCCGATTTAGAATTTCGGGAAGAATCCCAGTTAACGTGAAAAGAAGAAATGGAGCAACTACTCAGTACATACTTTAACTTGCATTAAAAACAAAGTAAGGTCGCGGATATTGAGAATTCCTCGATTGAATTTTAAAACAGTATGATGGCATTGTTGTTCGTGCTCCTAAACGTGTTATATGCTTTTATTTTTTGCAATAACATATCTCTGTGAGAAATTCCTTTTTCTGTAGGCGGCACCAAATTGCAAATTAGCTTAATACGGAAGATGATAAGTTCTTGCAATTGGTAACAATGCTGCTATTATAAGGCACTCAGTATTTGTTTGGTAAAACGCAGAAATTTCCGTATTAACATGGGATTAAAACAGTTTGCTTTTTAAGTGGGTTTTTCAAAAAAAATACGAAATTATTTTACTTTGTCGTCAAGCTATCTTTAGACATTCAACCTAAAAAAAAGGTATTTTAATCAGTAATTAAGGAACATGAGTTGTTTTGGGTTGTTTTACCTCTGAGCGACACTTTTTTGCAAACCATGGGCTAAATGGCCAGGTCACTAGGACCCAGAAGGCTCAGAGAAGGTTGGGGGAGGGGACCCACTGGAACAGCTGTTGGGAGACAGATGGTAGCCTCCCGTCAAGGTCATCCAGCGTGTTCTTTAACGTGCACAGGGTATGGTTCTCCCGCACACGGGGCCACGGCTTAACGTCACATCCGACAGATGGCGGTCTTTCCAAGCCCATCGGTGTCCCCTACTGACCGTGGGCAGGGCTGGGAATTTTGCGGAGATAAATCTCAATGCTGACCCAGCTGGGAAATTTAAGGAACAACAAACAAGTTAATTCCGATAACAGAGATGATGAAACGTAGGTCAGCAGATAAATGGTTTACAAAATTACATTTTTGTAGGCGCAAAATTATACTTTTACATTTTTTATGTTACCCACCACCCTTTCCAAGAGCTAAGGAAGATAGACAAATACATGAAATCAGACTTCAAAGGTAATGCAATTGTTTTGAATGTCTTGTTACTTGTATTTGATTTTAATATTTAAAATTTTTTTAATACTACGCGAGAGCTCAAGAGGATGGTAATTTAGGGTTGGTTATCTTACCTCTAATCGTCACGTTTTTGCACACAATGGGCTAAATGGCCAGGTGCACAGGGTATGACTCTCCAGCAAAAGGGGTCAATATTAAATTTTTCATGCGACAGATTGATGAACCCGTTCTCACCGAGGTCAGGGTGGGCCTTTGCGGAGATAAATCTTAAAGATGGCAAAATTGGGACTCGAATCTGCAGATTCCGAGTCTGGCGCGCTCCGATTGAAACAACCTCTGCTCTGTGAATTTAGGTACAAAAAAAAAGAACCTGCATCTTATCCTGCAGATCCAAAAGAAATAATTTTCTTAGATGTGACCATATTCAGTGCTGGAAATGAGGATTGGGGGTGGAACGCGTGTGAGCGCCGTTCCCCTAGATCCAGAGTTTTTGTTTTTTTAATCCCGTATATAGCCGTCCCGTGGCCGAGTGGTTAGCACGCTTGGCTACTGATCTAAGGGACCTGGGTTCGAGCCCCGGATTAGGCATGGATGTGTGTGTCGTTTTTCTGCTGAGGTCCTGCCATCCTCTCAGATCTCCTACTGTGGCATATAAACTGACAGGCACCTGTCAGACCTCTGTGGCAAGCAGCTGCTTGAGGGGGTATTTATTTATTATTTTTTTTTATTTATATTTAACGACGGGAAATAGATCCACCGTGTGTATGTCTACTCCTTCAGAACATTTTTGGTCATAATTCCTGGGCTTTTAAACAGGTTTTTCATGTATTGCTTAATGTCGCCATGTCAACTATCGGGATCTCTTTTCAACTGATTCTGGAGCATCCACCTATTCTCTGAAAACCCATTTTCACCCCTGGTCACATCCCATTTAAAAATACATAGACCACTGTATTGTATCGTAATTATATATTGAAAAAAAAAGAGGAATTTTTCTAATCCAGTTTAGCGAAAGAAGTGTGCTTTAAGGTAAAAAGTGCTTCTTATCCTCACAGACCTTTTACTATGCGTATAAACTGACAGGCTCTTGTCAGACTTCTATGGCAAGCAACTGCTTGAGATGATATTCATTTTTTTTTAAATTTATTTCACATCTTAAGGTTTCATTGCTCACTGCATTTTTGTGTTTCGTCGCAATCTTCACTTCTTCCTCTATCGCTGAGAAAAAATAACAACAAAAAAAAAATGCACATTTCAGCCAAACAACTCTTTTCAATTTAGTTTTCCTGTTAACTGGGATCTACACTCCTCCC
Organism: Ryuthela nishihirai; assembly: GCA_038380435.1. Taxonomy (NCBI): domain Eukaryota; kingdom Metazoa; phylum Arthropoda; class Arachnida; order Araneae; family Heptathelidae; genus Ryuthela; species Ryuthela nishihirai. The sequence continues at coordinate 31,525 of JAWZYU010000436.1, read as the reverse complement.
TTTCAGAATCGAAATAAAGTGAAAGATTTGTAAAGTTTCCACCAAATTCTCCTTCTTCTTTTGCCACACGAGCCTGCAAGCACAATTCGCCTTCATTCTCCCTTATCCATGGATTTCGCCTCCCTGTTCCAGATCCACCAAATTCTGTTTCTACAAAAAACAATCAATACATTTTTTTGTTTTCCGCTGCAGCGAATGCTCTCTATTACAAAAGAGTAACCTCCCCCTCCCCCTCTTCAGCTGTGTGAAATAGACTCCTTCCTCGTGCCTCGCTAATGGAATCCTTAATGACCTTCACCTTCCTCCTTGTTGACTCGCCCTCCACTTCCGCTGTCACGCGAAGCACGCTCCCTTCTCTATAAAAGCAGCGCACTTTTTTTCTTACCAGAGGAGTAATAATTTCTCCTCATTATAATTAAATCCTCGACGATGACTTTTTCCGTAATTTTAGAGGCAAAAACATCCTCGTTGAAGATGACTTGCGCGTTATTCAGCGGATGACGTGAAGAGGCAATTGCCAGTAACTGGCTCACTCATTTCAGCTACTTTACAATACACTCCTTTCACTTTCCTTCGCTGCATAATAGAAGTGATGGATGCGAGATTCTTCAGCTCAAGGGATCTGATTTTTTTTATATCTTAACTACAGATGTGAATGAGCAAAGGAAAAGTTCCGAACTCTCTTTGTGCTGCTCAGCCTCGATTTCGATTAGCAAGATGAGAGTCAGTTTCATCCTGATTGATGGCCAATAAAGGAAAAGAAGGAGCTATGCGGGATGGTGAAGAAAGGAAAACGCTGAAGATGAAGAGAAGAAATTAATTCAATATTAAAGCGACAAGAAGAGAGGTTATTACGTGCTGGAACGAGGAAACAATTACGTAGCTAATAGCTTGGCAAAGTCTTCACAATCTCATGCAATGCCATGCTATTGATGAAGATCTCAAAATAATAATAATTCAGTAGTAAAGAATCAAAAGATAAGTCCTGTAGACATGGAACTCATGAAATAATGAGCTGAAAAAAATTAAATTTGCCATGAGTGGGATATAAAAATATTTGTTTTTGCCATGATTTGGATTTCAAACCCACGTCTCCAGTTTGCTGGAGACGTGGGTTTGAATCCCCCTCATGGCAAAACCAATTTGTTTCAGCTCATTATTTCATAATAATAACTCATTTGCATTACGAAGAAGGATCAGACGATGCATTGCACTCATACTCCTTACGTTAACTTGAAAGTGAGAAACAAGAGGTTGCACAACGTTAATAAGTGTTGCTCTTGTTGTTGTTTTACCTCTGAGCGGCACTTTTTGCACACCATGGGCTAAATGGTCAGGTCACATGGACCCCGAAAGCTCAGAGAAGGTTGGGGGATGGGACCCACTGGAACAGCTGTTGGGAGACAGCCTCCCGTCAAGGCCATCCAGCGTGTTCTTTAACGTGCACAGGGTATGGCTCTCCCGCACACGGGGCCACTGCTTAACGTCCTATCCGACGGACGGCGGCATTTCCAAAGCCCATCGGTGTCCCCTACTGACCGTGGACAGGGTGGAGAGTTTTGCGGAGATAAATCTCAATGCTGACCCAGATGGACTCGAACCTGGGAACTACAGATTACGAGCCTGGCGCGCTACCAACTGAGCCACCCCCGCCCCAATAATTGTTGCAAAACAGTTCATTATAATGTTTAAAATGAAAGCATCGTAATAATGATGACGTCACGTCTCTTAGTGTTTCGCTTTCTTTCCGACGCAGGTGACGTTGGAACTTTGATGATCTCACGTCTTTCGGTTTTTTTGTTTTATATCTGAGCGGCATTTTATTTTTGGTACACAATGGGATAAATGGCCAGGTCACAAGGATCCCAAAGGCTGAAAGAAGGTTTGGGGAAGGGAACACACTAGACAGATGCCATGAAAGCTGGATGGCCTTCATGGGATCCATTCTTTGACGTATATTTGAATATATACGTATATGTGAATTTAATGACTCTGAAAACAGGATGACGTAAACTTAATAATATTGAAAATAGTATGTGGTGACGTGATTTCAATGATCCTTGAAAATAGGCAGGTCGCGTGATCTTCATGACGCTAAAAACGGGGAGGTGAAGTGGTTTTAATCATCCTGAAAATGGGATGACTAGAGCAAAAGTTCGTTTCATGCCACTGAACTCTCCTGTGAAAAGTCACGGATGACTTCGGGAAGTGTGGAATACGAGTGAGAGGAGAGCGAGCAAGAGCGCGTGCTTGGTTTTATTAAAAGGCCACCTGAGCAGATTGCCTCAGTGGAATAAATCAGCTGAATGGATTTCGGGTAAAGGCAGTTTAATCAGCGGAATGAATTTTTGCTTTTCCCACCGACACTGTCTCCTCGATGAGATGCTGAGCGACTCATTCGTATGCGCCGGCGTCGTTAGAGACTGCGCGAAACCAGACGAGGTGACGTCATCGACTTTATCCTCCACTCAAGGTGAATCGTTCCTCTTTTTCCTTTTCCGCTTTTTTCTGAAAAGCCGACACGAAATGGATCAATTAATGACAACCTCAGCTCCGTTTCAAAACTCAATTAAGGAGAAATGCCTTTCGGGACGGAGCGAAAAAGAAATTGCCACCATCAGCCTTTGGGTTGAGATCATTTTGGTTGCGTTCTCCTCCCCCGAGTAGAAGTAGTAGGAAAGGATGGAGGGGGGGGGGATGCGAGTTGAGGTCCTTTCATTCCCAGAATTCCATTGGGAATGAAACAGTCGGATGTTAAGTAGGAAATCGTTGGCCAGCGGATGCTACTGTTAATTAGAGGATTAACATTCCGTTAGAAGAGAATCAACCTTCGGCGGTCTTTCCGCGCGCACGGAGACAAGAAGCATTTCAATTAGGAATCTCATTACCTAGATGCTGAGAAGAGAAAGGATACAGAGGGATGATGAGACGAAGACGCATCTGATTAAGACGTTAAGGGGAAGTTCATCTTGCTTTGGTTTCTACTTCTTCATCTGCGCGGATTATTTCATCAGTCAGGATTTGAATGTCTCGTGGAATCAGAAGCGAGTGGAGTGGCAGATGATGGGGAGGGGGGACTCCGTGACGTCATTCCTCGTGACGAAGAACGCGAGACAGAAGAACGATGACTGTATTTTGATCGCTCGATGATGTAATTTCACTTCAAATCAAACAATTACGGCATAACTTGACTTTGGTGAAATTTTCGGTTTGAAACATCGAGATCTGAAAAGATAGCGGAAACGTCGAGCGGTGCAACTCGGATGGCGTCGTAAATTTGAAGCGAATTGATGGTTTGCGGAATAGAAAGCAAATAGCGGAGGCAGAGGAGGAGAAGAGAAATATCTTTGCCCCTTGTTACGAATCAAATGAGGAAATGTCAAATCGTAACGAAGGGTTTGAATGGGGCATTGCTTGGAAATTATCAGTTTCAATAGTAGAGTAAATCAGATGTTCCTGTAACTTGGAACTCAGGATAGATTCTCCGAAAAAAATAGAGTTTTGTCTAGAGTCTTCTGATAACATGTGAGGTGTTCTGACCACTGAGCTATCGCGAGCTACGTAGCTCTTTTTCCACCAAATTGTGATTGCAAGCTTCCTCTATGCCAGGGGTGGGCAAATAGCGGTCCGCTAAGAGTTTTTTGTGGCCCGCCAAGACAGTCAGAAAAATCCGCCTTGAACCGAGATTTCCTTCCCGTGCGCGACCGAAGATTCGTCTCGTATTTTACACTAGGACGGCCACGTCAATACTCATGCGCAGTGTAGATACGAAAACAATTGCCCACCCCTGATCTATGCAATGGCGTGTGAAGCCATCATGATTGGAATGAAACAACGAGCAGCTAAAGCATGCTAACCGTATTTGCTGAAATATTCGATTCAAACATCATGTGACTGCCCCATTTCCAGATCATAAAGGGCACACGGGCGACTGCATAGGGCAATCTTATGGTCACAGTTCTCTAGAAAAAAGTAAAATCAGAGCTCAGTGGTCAGAGCACTTGGCATGTTATCAGGAGGTTATAGGTTCATATTTCACTCGAGACGAAACTCAAGTTTTTTCAGCAAAACTATGAATTTTAATTTTCTTTCAAGGAATGGCTGGAAATGAAGAACCAACCATGAAGAATCAATAACCCCTTCTCAACACTTGGCTTTTTGCAGTTCAGCAAGCTCGGTTTAAAAAAAAATGGTGAACTCACCGTTTTTTTTTTAAACCGAGTAAAACCGAGTTAAACCGAGTTTTTTTTAAATATTCTCCATTTCCTGCTTACCAAGAAACGCAATCGAGCCAGAAGATGTAAAAAAAGGTGTGGGGCGCAGAGATTTAATTTTCAATGCAGTTGATCTATAGGACCTGGGTTCGAGCCCCGGGTAAGGCATGGATGTTCGTGTTGTTTTCTGCTGAGGTCTTGCCATCCTCTCAGATCTTCTACTGTGGCACATAAACTGACAGGCTCCTGTCGGACCTCTGTGGCAAGCAGTTGCTTGAGGGGGTATTTATTATTTATTTTTTTTTATAATATTTCCCCTCCGTTTTACAGGTCTTTAAAAAATTTCCTGAAAAAATACATGAAATATAAATATAATAAATAATAATTTTTTTGTTCTCTTACCCTTACTAGCATTGTGAAAGGGGGAGGGGCTGGAGCATGCCCCCCCCCCGTTTCTCCACCCCTAGATCCGGCTCTGCATATCATTATTGTGAACTTGGAAGGAATAGTGATTTCTTCTACGTCCCTCTGATCCAGAGGGTATCCGCTTCTGACATCAATGTACAGTCGCTCAAAAAATATCCGAACACTATGGTTGATTGCAGAATTCAGAAAAAATATCTGGCAACGATTTTTTTTAGAAATTAGTGATCTGGCAACCTTCGTGTCACGTGATTACAGAATTCAGGAAAAATATCTGGAGCGTGTACAGCAACTGTACACGCTCCAGTTACCGTTCACAGCAAGCGGAGCGTGCTGTGAACAGCAACTGGAGCGTGTGCAGCAGTAACTGCACACGCTCCAGTTTGCTGTGAACGGTAACTGCACACGCTCAATATTTTCGTGAGTGAGCCCACACGATCTAGTATCAAAATAATATGACCACCTACAGTCGCTCAAAAAAGTATCCGAACACTATGGTTGATTACAGAATTCCGGAAAAAATATCTGGCAACGATTTTTTTTTAGAAATTAGTTCACAGCAAACTGGAGCGTGTGCAGTAACTGCACACGCTCCAGTTTGCTGTGAACGGTAACTGGAGCGTGTACAGTTGCTGTACACGCTCCAGATATTTTTCCTAAATTCTGTAATCACGTGACACGAAGGTTGCCAGATCACTAATTTCTAAAAAAATCGTTGCCAGATTTTTTTTCTGAATTCTGTAATCAACCATGTGTTCGGATAGTTTTTTGAGCGACTGTACACGAGCAATTTTAATCCACCAAGATCTCCGAGATCTCTCTATTGGAACATGCATCAGCTCAGATGTCCAATAAGAGAGTTCGAGGCTTTTACAAAACTCAAGCGACGAGGACCGACCGAGAGATTTTAACATCCCTCCATAGAAGGAAAGTTTACGATACGAAAATCTGTTATAAAACCACCAACATCCGCCAATACCTTAGTTTATTTCTGTCCGACTAAGTCTTCGATTTGTTTTTATAGTTTAGCAGAACAAGGAGAGGTCCTTTATGCATTCGCATTCCTCGTGCCAGAACTACTGTAATTGTCAACATCATTATTTCGTTTGCTGAGTTGGTCGTGAATCTTCTGCCATCCAGTGGCCTAATGCCTTCCGCTTTGCACACAGTTAACGATCTAATTAATGCATTTTAATACTGTTTCGAAGTTTAATTTATTTGTTCTCTTGTCGCCATTAGCATTTAGCTTCGCCTTACAGTTATGGATTGGGTTGTTTTACCTCTGAGCGGCACTTTTTTGCACACCATGGGCTAAATGGCCAGGTCACATGGACCCCGAAGGCTCAGAGAAGGTTGGGGGAGGGGACCCACTGGAACAGCTGTTGGGAGGCAGATGGTAGCCTCCCGTCAAGGCCATCCAGCGTGTTCTTTAACGTGCACAGGGTATGGCTCTCCCGCACACGGGGCCACGGCTTAACGTTCCATCCGACGGACGGCTTCCTTTCTAATCCCATCGGTGTCCCCTAATGACCGTGGGTAAGGCGGAGAATTTTGCGGAGATAAATCTCGACGCTGACCCAGCTGGGACTCGAACCTGGGAACTACAGATTACGAGCCTGGCGCGCTACCGACTGAGCCACTCTCGCCCCCTTACAGTTATGACGTGATAAATATGTCTAGACTTTATTCTCTTTGTCACATATATATCATCCTATTCCTCTGTTCTTGTAGATATTAGAAGCGTTTTAAATATTCTCCATTTCCTGCCCTCCTCCTATGGCTACGGGGACCATATGTCCTTTATTTAAGAGGACAGTCCTTTATTTCACTGCTCTATCTTTTAGATTTTTTTCTAAAATGGCCATTTTGTCCTTTTTTTGTGAATTAAAATAGTAAACTGAATATTGGCGAGCAGTAGGTGGGTTGAAATTTTTAAATATTTCACAGATAAACACGTATCTTTTAAAAACATTTAAAAAAAATGTTGAATTTTGCCCTGGATCTAATGCCCCTACTGAACGAGTATTTTGATTAGCGAACAATACATGGACCAGTGAAAGAAACAAATAAAAAATCGAAACATTGAAAGTATGCATTTATACCAAATGCAACTTTGACATGAATTGTATACAGTTTTATGAATTTTTAAAACACAAACCTGATTTTTTAAAAAAAAAGGTTCATTCTTGTGAAAAGCATCAAAATTAAAAATTTTTAAGTAATAATATGACTGTTTAAAATGCTATGTATATGCTTATATTTTATAATAAATGTTATAAAACTTTTTTGTTTTAGTGAAACAAATAAACGCAACCTGCTTTTTTTTTTATTATGAAACAATTTCTGATTTGTCCTTTATTTTCTCCAAAAAAATATGGTCACCGTAACTATGGCATATAAACTGACAGGCTCCTGTCAGACCTCTGTGGCAAGCAGCTGCTTGAGGGTTTTTTTATTATTTATATCATCATTTATTTTTGTAACTATATGCATGTTTATATAATTAGAAAATTAGCAACTTGAATCTCATTCTTTATATTCCTTGAGGGGATTAAAGTTTATACCTTCCTCTGTACAGTTAATAATAAAAATAAAGAACCCATTATTACTATAATTAGAACAGGATAGTTACTAATCATTTCGAACATGCAAAGTTTTAACATTGGTGTCAAAAGTTAAACATATCTTACAAACTGTTAACTATCTCAGAAATGGCGGAAATTATTAACATTATATTGAGTGTCAAGAAATGGAATATATGCAAAGTCGTATGTCTCCCCAAAAATCGCCTGAGTGGACGAAATTTGCATACTTGACTGGAAAAGCAAATCCGGGCTGCTATAAAAGCTGGCTCTGATTCTTTGCCACTCATTCCCTGTTGAGACAGCATTATGTTCATATTGGCAGGGGGCGGGGGCGGGGGCGGTGGTGGCTCAGTCGGTAGCGCGCCAGGCTCGTAATCTGTAGTTCCCAGGTTCGAGTCCCAGCTGGGTCAGCGTCGAGATTTATCTCCGCAAAATTCTCCGCCTTTCCCACGGTCATTAGGGGACACCGATGGGATTAGAAACTCCGCCGTCCGTCGGATGGGACGTTAAGCCGTGGCCCCATGTGCGGGAGAGACATACCCTGTGCACGTTAAAGAACACGCTGGATGGCCTTGACGGGAGGCTTACCATCTGTCTCCCAACAGTTGTTCCAGTGGGTCCCCTCCCTCAATCTTCTCTGAGCCTTCGGGGTCCTTGTGACCTTGCCATTTAGCCCATGGTGTGCAAAAAAGTGCCGCTTAGAGGTAAAACAACCCAACCTAACGCAACGGCGAGTTGGATGTTTAGGGCCAATGGTAACTAAAGCCGTAATGCGCCTCTCCACGGCGAATAAAACATCATCAGAAGTAATGCGAATTCGGCGCACATCACCCTTAATGGTGGCTGCCAACCTTCTGCCTCTATTAGCGAATAGAACGTGCAATTACATCCTCGATTTTTTCTAGAAAATATCAGCACAATGTTCTTAACACTAGAATTATTGGATATATTATTACGAAAAGAAATCGAGAGCATTTATTATTACGAAAAGAAATCGAGAGCATTTATTATTACGAAAAGAAATCGAGAGCATTAATAATATATCCATTATTGGATATATTATTACGAAAAGAAATCGAGAATCGAGAGGTGTGACCTGTGTAATTGCTTTCATTATACAGCTGTAATAACATTTCCACTTTAATATAAATGGTGATTTGTAATTTGCATCCACTTAGCATGTAAGTGATTCTATGTTCTCTCTTGTGATGAAAATGTTGAGTTGCAATTTTTTGGTAATGCCTGCAATAATGTGTCAACGGTTCCGATTATAACAACAGCTGGTAAGCACAATGGCTTGTGACAGTTATTAACGGAGCAGTATGATATGCATACTTTGAGCTTACAAGCTGTTACATGTAGGGAATTTTGAGAGGCATTTTATTCATTATTGGAGGTTGTAATTGGAAAATCTTACAAGACATTCTTTTCATAACAGGACACTCGAAGTTTGAAGCTTGTTAATATAAATGAGAATTTCACTCACCCTGTGTAAAGATGAGGGCATACAAAAAGCGATTTGAGCGGTTTAAAGTTAATGACATTAGGAAATCTTTAGGAGTCTTAAAACCAAAACATTACCAACAACGGTAGTGGCCACATAGCAAAGTGGAGAGTTGGGTTGGTTTAACTTTGAGCTGTTTTCCCCACAATTAGTTAAATGGCCAGGTCACGAGGACTCCGAAGGCTCAGAGAAGGGGGAGGAACTATTTGGACCCACTGGACAGTTGCTGGGAGAGAGATGGTTGCCTCCCGTCTGGGCCATCCATTGTGTTCTTTAACGTGCACAGGGTATGGATCTCCAGAACACTGATCCATGGCTTTGCGTCCCATCCGACGGAAGGCGGCCATTCTAAGCCCATTGTTGTCCCCTACCGACCAAGGGCAGGACGGGGAGTTTTGCGGAGATAAATCTCTATGCAGCCCAACTGGGACTCGAACCTGGGAACTGCAGATTACGAGCCTGACCCGCTACCTACTGAGCCAACCCAACCCTACCTTGTGCAGGAGAGAGAATGTTAAAGTGAACGTTAAAGAATACGCTGGTTGCCCTTGACTACCATCTGTCTCGTAAAGCTGTCTATTGGATGACCTTCCCCAATCATCTCCGAGGACTTGGGGTCCTTGTAACATGGCCATTTAGCCCATTATGTGCAAGAAAGTGCTGCAGTCATAAAATGGATTATAATCGCTTCGACTCATTTATTTTCATTAAATAAGGTAACATCAGTTCAATGTCTTTTCAATTTGGCAGAAAATATCAGGTACAGAGGTCCAAATAGATCCAATTAGAAACCGATTTCCAAATCGCCGTCTTCGTCAGAAGGTTTCGTGACTTTGCTAACGGAGTGAAAACTTGGCCAACATAGTCGAGACTGTCGCTTATCACTAAATTCTCGAAGGGCGTAGTCTCGATTGGTCATGACCTAAATCTTCAGACCCGGACCAAAATTGATGGCAGATGTCTAGTCCTTCAGATGAAAAAAAAACCATTTGGTTTTTTTTTTGTTCGTTATTAGTGGTGTCACGTTGATTTTTTTCATTATTTTTAACGTTTTAAAATAATTTTTTGACTTTTAATTTCTAAATGATTATCTGGATGGGTGAGTGGTTAGTGTTCTTGTCTACCGAGACCTGGGTTTGAGCTCCAGATAAAGCATGGATGTCTCTTGTCTTTCTGATGAGGTCTCTCCTTCTTCATGGATCTTTTCTTGTCTTTCTGACGAGGTCTCTCCTTCTTCATGGATCTTTTCTTGTCTTTCTGACGAGGTCTCTCCTTCTTCATGGATCTTTTCTTGTCTTTCTGATGAGGTCTCTCCTTCTTCATGGAACTTTTCTTGTCTTTCTGATGAGGTCTCTCCTTCTTCATGGATCTTTTCTTGTCTTTCTGATGAGGTCTCTCCTTCTTCATGGATCTTTTCTTGTCTTTCTGACGAGGTCTCTCCTTCTTCATGGATCTTTTCTTGTCTTTCTGATGAGGTCTCTCCTTCTTCTTGGATCTTTTCTTGTCTTTCTGACGAGGTCTCTCCTTCTTCATGGATCTTTTCTTGTCTTTCTGATGAGGTCGCTCCTTCTTCTTGGATCTTTTCTTGTCTTTCTGACGAGGTCTCTCCTTCTTCATGGATCTTTTCTTGTCTTTCTGACGAGGTCTCTCCTTCTTCATGGATCTTTTCTTGTCTTTCTGACGAGGTCTCTCCTTCTTCATGGATCTTTTCTTGTCTTTCTGATGAGGTCTCTCCTTCTTCATGGATCTTTTCTTGTCTTTCTGACGAGGTCTCTCCTTCTTCATGGATCTTTTCTTGTCTTTCTGACGAGGTCTCTCCTTCTTCATGGATCTTTTCTTGTCTTTCTGACGAGGTCTCTCCTTCTTCATGGATCTTTTCTTGTCTTTCTGACGAGGTCTCTCCTTCTTCATGGATCTTTTCTTGTCTTTCTGACGAGGTCTCTCCTTCTTCTTGGATCTTTTCTTGTCTTTCTGATGAGGTCTCTCCTTCTTCATGGATCTTTTCTTGTCTTTCTGACGAGGTCTCTCCTTCTTCATGGATCTTTTCTTGTCTTTCTCACGAGGTCTCTCCTTCTTCATGGATCTTTTCTTGTCTTTCTGAAGAGGTCTCTCCTTCTTCATGGATCTTTTCTTGTCTTTCTGACGAGGTCTCTCCTTCTTCATGGATCTTTTCTTGTCTTTCTGACGAGGTCTCTCCTTCTTCATGGATCTTTTCTTGTCTTTCTGATGAGGTCTCTCCTTCTTCATGGATCTTTTCTTGTCTTTCTGATGAGGTCTCTCCTTCTTCATGGATCTTTTCTTGTCTTTCTGATGAGGTCTCTCCTTCTTCTTGGATCTTTTCTTGTCTTTCTGACGAGGTCTCTCCTTCTTCATGGATCTTTTCTTGTCTTTCTGACGAGGTCTCTCCTTCTTCTTGGATCTTTTCTTGTCTTTCTGACGAGGTCTCTCCTTCTTCATGGATCTTTTCTTGTCTTTCTGACGAGGTCTCTCCTTCTTCATGGATCTTTTCTTGTCTTTCTGACGAGGTCTCTCCTTCTTCATGGATCTTTTCTTGTCTTTCTGATGAGGTCTCTCCTTCTTCATGGATTTTTTCTTGTCTTTCTGACGAGGTCTCTCCTTCTTCATGGATCTTATCTTGTCTTTCTGATGAGGTCTCTCCTTCTTCATGGATCTTTTCTTGTCTTTCTGATGAGGTCTCTCCTTCTTCATGGATCTTTTCTTGTCTTTCTGACGAGGTCTCTCCTTCTTCATGGATCTTTTCTTGTCTTTCTGACGAGGTCTCTGCTTCTTCATGGATCTTTTCTTGTCTTTCTGACGAGGTCTCTCCTTCTTCTTGGATCTTTTCTTGTCTTTCTGATGAGGTCTCTCCTTCTTCTTGGATCTTTTCTTGTCTTTCTGACGAGGTCTCTCCTTCTTCATGGATCTTTTCTTGTCTTTCTGACGAGGTCTCTCCTTCTTCTTGGATCTTTTCTTGTCTTTCTGACGAGGTCTCTCCTTCTTCATGGATCTTTTCTTGTCTTTCTGACGAGGTCTCTCCTTCTTCATGGATCTTTTCTTGTCTTTCTGATGAGGTCTCTCCTTCTTCATGGATCTTTTCTTGTCTTTCTGACGAGGTCTCTCCTTCTTCATGGATCTTTTCTTGTCTTTCTGACGAGGTCTCTGCTTCTTCATGGATCTTTTCTTGTCTTTCTGACGAGGTCTCTCCTTCTTCTTGGATCTTTTCTTGTCTTTCTGACGAGGTCTCTCCTTCTTCATGGATCTTTTCTTGTCTTTCTGATGAGGTCTCTCCTTCTTCTTGGATCTTTTCTTGTCTTTCTGACGAGGTCTCTCCTTCTTCATGGATCTTTTCTTGTCTTTCTGACGAGGTCTCTCCTTCTTCATGGATCTTTTCTTGTCTTTCTGATGAGGTCTCTCCTTCTTCATGGATCTTTTCTTGTCTTTCTGACGAGGTCTCTCCTTCTTCATGGATCTTTTCTTGTCTTTCTGACGAGGTCTCTCCTTCTTCATGGATCTTTTCTTGTCTTTCTGACGAGGTCTCTCCTTCTTCTTGGATCTTTTCTTGTCTTTCTGACGAGGTCTCTCCTTCTTCATGGATCTTTTCTTGTCTTTCTGACGAGGTCTCTCCTTCTTCATGGATCTTTTCTTGTCTTTCTGATGAGGTCTCTCCTTCTTCTTGGATCTTTTCTTGTCTTTCTGACGAGGTCTCTCCTTCTTCATGGATCTTTTCTTGTCTTTCTGACGAGGTCTCTCCTTCTTCATGGATCTTTTCTTGTCTTTCTGACGAGGTCTCTCCTTCTTCATGGATCTTTTCTTGTCTTTCTGACGAGGTCTCTCCTTCTTCATGGATCTTTTCTTGTCTTTCTGACGAGGTCTCTCCTTCTTCATGGATCTTTTCTTGTCTTTCTGACGAGGTCTCTGCTTCTTCATGGATCTTTTCTTGTCTTTCTGACGAGGTCTCTCCTTCTTCTTGGATCTTTTCTTGTCTTTCTGACGAGGTCTCTCCTTCTTCATGGATCTTTTCTTGTCTTTCTGATGAGGTCTCTCCTTCTTCTTGGATCTTTTCTTGTCTTTCTGACGAGGTCTCTCCTTCTTCATGGATCTTTTCTTGTCTTTCTGACGAGGTCTCTCCTTCTTCATGGATCTTTTCTTGTCTTTCTGATGAGGTCTCTCCTTCTTCATGGATCTTTTCTTGTCTTTCTGATGAGGTCTCTCCTTCTTCATGGATCTTTTCTTGTCTTTCTGACGAGGTCTCTCCTTCTTCATGGATATTTTCTTGTCTTTCTGATGAGGTCTCTCCTTCTTCATGGATCTTTTCTTGTCTTTCTGACGAGGTCTCTCCTTCTTCTTGGATCTTTTCTTGTCTTTCTGACGAGGTCTCTCCTTCTTCATGGATCTTTTCTTGTCTTTCTGACGAGGTCTCTCCTTCTTCATGGATCTTTTCTTGTCTTTCTGACGAGGTCTCTCCTTCTTCATGGATCTTTTCTTGTCTTTCTGATGAGGTCTCTCCTTCTTCATGGATTTTTTCTTGTCTTTCTGACGAGGTCTCTCCTTCTTCATGGATCTTTTCTTGTCTTTCTGATGAGGTCTCTCCTTCTTCATGGATCTTTTCTTGTCTTTCTGATGAGGTCTCTCCTTCTTCATGGATCTTTTCTTGTCTTTCTGATGAGGTCTCTCCTTCTTCATGGATCTTTTCTTGTCTTTCTGACGAGGTCTCTCCTTCTTCATGGATCTTTTCTTGTCTTTCTGATGAGGTCTCTCCTTCTTCTTGGATCTTTTCTTGTCTTTCTGACGAGGTCTCTCCTTCTTCATGGATCTTTTCTTGTCTTTCTGATGAGGTCTCTCCTTCTTCTTGGATCTTTTCTTGTCTTTCTGACGAGGTCTCTCCTTCTTCATGGATCTTTTCTTGTCTTTCTGACGAGGTCTCTCCTTCTTCATGGATCTTTTCTTGTCTTTCTGACGAGGTCTCTCCTTCTTCATGGATCTTTTCTTGTCTTTCTGACGAGGTCTCTCCTTCTTCATGGATCTTTTCTTGTCTTTCTGACGAGGTCTCTGCTTCTTCATGGATCTTTTCTTGTCTTTCTGACGAGGTCTCTCCTTCTTCTTGGATCTTTTCTTGTCTTTCTGACGAGGTCTCTCCTTCTTCATGGATCTTTTCTTGTCTTTCTGATGAGGTCTCTCCTTCTTCTTGGATCTTTTCTTGTCTTTCTGACGAGGTCTCTCCTTCTTCATGGATCTTTTCTTGTCTTTCTGACGAGGTCTCTCCTTCTTCATGGATCTTTTCTTGTCTTTCTGACGAGGTCTCTCCTTCTTCATGGATCTTTTCTTGTCTTTCTGACGAGGTCTCTCCTTCTTCATGGATCTTTTCTTGTCTTTCTGACGAGGTCTCTCCTTCTTCATGGATCTTTTCTTGTCTTTCTGACGAGGTCTCTCCTTCTTCTTGGATCTTTTCTTGTCTTTCTGACGAGGTCTCTCCTTCTTCATGGATCTTTTCTTGTCTTTCTGACGAGGTCTCTCCTTCTTCATGGATCTTTTCTTGTCTTTCTGACGAGGTCTCTCCTTCTTCATGGATCTTTTCTTGTCTTTCTGACGAGGTCTCTCCTTCTTCATGGATCTTTTCTTGTCTTTCTGACGAGGTCTCTCCTTCTTCATGGATCTTTTCTTGTCTTTCTGACGAGGTCTCTCCTTCTTCATGGATCTTTTCTTGTCTTTCTGACGAGGTCTCTCCTTCTTCATGGATCTTTTCTTGTCTTTCTGACGAGGTCTCTCCTTCTTCATGGATCTTTTCTTGTCTTTCTGACGAGGTCTCTCCTTCTTCTTGGATCTTTTCTTGTCTTTCTGACGAGGTCTCTCCTTCTTCATGGATCTTTTCTTGTCTTTCTGACGAGGTCTCTCCTTCTTCATGGATCTTTTCTTGTCTTTCTGACGAGGTCTCTCCTTCTTCATGGATCTTTTCTTGTCTTTCTGACGAGGTCTCTCCTTCTTCATGGATCTTTTCTTGTCTTTCTGATGAGGTCTCTCCTTCTTCTTGGATCTTTTCTTGTCTTTCTGACGAGGTCTCTCCTTCTTCATGGATCTTTTCTTGTCTTTCTGACGAGGTCTCTCCTTCTTCTTGGATCTTTTCTTGTCTTTCTGACGAGGTCTCTCCTTCTTCATGGATCTTTTCTTGTCTTTCTGACGAGGTCTCTCCTTCTTCATGGATCTTTTCTTGTCTTTCTGATGAGGTCTCTCCTTCTTCTTGGATCTTTTCTTGTCTTTCTGATGAGGTCTCTCCTTCTTCTTGGATCTTTTCTTGTCTTTCTGACGAGGTCTCTCCTTCTTCATGGATCTTTTCTTGTCTTTCTGACGAGGTCTCTCCTTCTTCATGGATCTTTTCTTGTCTTTCTGACGAGGTCTCTCCTTCTTCATGGATCTTTTCTTGTCTTTCTGACGAGGTCTCTCCTTCTTCTTGGATCTTTTCTTGTCTTTCTGACGAGGTCTCTCCTTCTTCATGGATCTTTTTTGTCTTTCTGACGAGGTCTCTCCTTCTTCTTGGATCTTTTCTTGTCTTTCTGACGAGGTCTCTCCTTCTTCATGGATCTTTTCTTGTCTTTCTGACGAGGTCTCTCCTTCTTCATGGATCTTTTCTTGTCTTTCTGACGAGGTCTCTCCTTCTTCATGGATCTTTTCTTGTCTTTCTGACGAGGTCTCTCCTTCTTCATGGATCTTTTCTTGTCTTTCTGACGAGGTCTCTCCTTCTTCATGGATCTTTTCTTGTCTTTCTGACGAGGTCTCTCCTTCTTCATGGATCTTTTCTTGTCTTTCTGATGAGGTCTCTCCTTCTTCTTGGATCTTTTCTTGTCTTTCTGACGAGGTCTCTCCTTCTTCATGGATCTTTTCTTGTCTTTCTGACGAGGTCTCTCCTTCTTCTTGGATCTTTTCTTGTCTTTCTGACGAGGTCTCTCCTTCTTCATGGATCTTTTCTTGTCTTTCTGACGAGGTCTCTCCTTCTTCATGGATCTTTTCTTGTCTTTCTGATGAGGTCTCTCCTTCTTCTTGGATCTTTTCTTGTCTTTCTGACGAGGTCTCTCCTTCTTCATGGATCTTTTCTTGTCTTTCTGACGAGGTCTCTCCTTCTTCATGGATCTTTTCTTGTCTTTTCTTGTAAGATCCAGGTGATGATGATGATCATGTCTTGGATGCTGAAGACGAGGCGTTATTTCGCAATGATATCATACAAATTCCGAATATTATATTGAAACGTGCAACAATGAAAACGAGACTGTGGTATTACGTTGGGTACTACGTCACAAAGACCCCGAAGGCTCAGAGAAGGTTGAGGGAGGGGACCCACTGGAACAGCTGTTGGATGGCAGATGGTAGCCTCCCATCACGGCCATCCAGTGTTCTTTAGCGCAGTGTATGGCTCTCCCGCACGCGGAGCCACAGATTAACGTTACATACGACGGACGGCGGCCTTTCCAAGCCCGTCGGTTCCCCTTATTGACCGTGGGCAGGGTAAGGAGTTTTGCGGAGATAAATCTGAGCGTTGACCCAGCTGGGACTCGAACCTGGGAATTGCAGATTACGAGCCTGGCGCGCTACCGAATGAGCCACCTCTGCCCCTGTGGTACTACAAGACATGCGAGTTACAACACAGAGTGTGAATTACGTCATGAATGCATTGGAACGCGGTTGATTTAAATTAATGACAGAAGAATAGAGTAGGGAGTCTAGTGTGAAGAAAGATATCTTTTGGTGTGTGCGCAGAGACGACTTAAAATTGTCTATATATTTGCGGTAAAAGTAGTTTTGTTCTTTGTTCTGTAGTAGAACAATAGTGCCTCTTTAATCAGCGTGGAAAATGTCATTTCTTTCATACGTGATGTGTAACAAGATGATAGATAAGAATTGTGCCTATGATTTGATTTGTGATTAGGTTTTCGAATGTCATTATTGGCTTATCAGTTAGTATTTAATGAATGATAGGTTCATTTAGTCATGGTTAACATATTGGTGTTTCAAGTGACTAACACTTAAAGTTTTATGCTATTGATGTAAATTTATTGCCTCAGTTATTAAATCAGTTCATTATGAATTCACTAACCGTTGTCAAATAAAAAACTACAACTAAAAATCTGTAACAATATGAAAAGCCTGCACTCGAAACAAGACAAATTCAAGTTTCAAAAGATAAAAAATGAGTAATATCTGAGAGAGATCGGCATTGCATCTTCCTTTCTAATAAGAGCGTTTCTGAAAAAGAAAGGCAAACATACGGAATTAGGAGATAGAAAACACTATATAATGAAAAAACGATTTATGTCCATCTAAAATGTGGTGAAAACTGGATATATCCAGGTCCCATTACGTAGTGGCATAATAAAATGCATATACACAGTCGTATCAGAAAAATATGACCACCTATCGTAGTATATGTATGGTAGTTGGTCATATTATTCTGATACTACTGTGTATATACCGTCCCGTGGCCGAGTGGACCTGGGTTCGAGCCCCGGAATTAGGCATGGATGTGTGTGTCGTTTTTCTGCTGAGGTCCTGCCATCCTCTCAGATCTCCTACTGTGGCATATAAACTGACAGGCTCCTGTCAGACCTCTGTGGCAAGCAGCTGCTTGAGGGGGTATTTATTTTTATATTATTATATTGTGTATATAAAGACGACTATGATATTGTTTCTTTTTTAGCATACTTTAATATCATTGCCTATTTAGGAGAATTTTATTAACAACAATAGTTGTTTATCTAAAGTGGCCAAGATTGGTTTATGTTTGGTTAGTTTACTTCTGAGCAACACTTTTTTTGCCCACAATGGGCAAAATGTCCGAGTCATAAGGACCCCCAAGGACTCAGAGAAGGTTTGGGAAGGGATCCAATGGATAGCCTTTAGTAAGGAGACAGATGGAAGCCTCCATTCAAGGCCGTCCAGCGTGCATTTGGTTATACGTTATAAGCCATTGCTCTCCTGCATAGGGAGGGAGCCACGGCTTATAACGTACCATCCGATGGAGGGCGACCTCTTCAAGGTCATCGGTCCTCCTTTTCTCACTGAGAGCAGGTTGGGGGCATGGAAAGATTAACTGTTGTTCTTTCCACCATCTGATGCCTTATATTTATAGGGCTTCTCAGGTGAAGCAAAGGAAAATGAGTTTACCTAACTCTTTTCAATGTTAACATAATAATTATTATGAAAATGTATTGGCCATAGTAAGGACTGAAAAAATAATTTTCGCTTAATTTGCATATTATGAGTATGTAACATAACATTGAACATATATAATACGAATTTTTACAAATAAAATTACTGTCCTTTCGGGCCTTAAAAATAAAAAGAACCATAAAACGTATATCACAATCAAAATAAACTTACTCTTCCTAGAAAAATAAACGAAATTTTTTGATGAAATATTAATAAGCGTTTATATTTATTTAAAATTTTGGTTTTGTAATTCAAATCTTCTAAACGAGTGGATACTTACACTGAGATGCCAGTTTATTTGGGGGGAGGGGGGTTGACTCAGTCGGTAGCGCGCCAGGCTCGTAATCTGCAGTGCCCAGATTCGAGTTCCAGCTGGATCAGCGTTGAGCTTTATCTCCGCAAAACTTCTCCCCCTGCCCACGGTCAGTAGGGGACACCGATGGGCTTGGAAAGGCCGTCGTCCGTCGGATGGGACGTTAAGCCGTGGCCTCGTGTGCGGGAGAGCCATACCCTGTGCACGTTAAAGAACACACTGAATGGCATTGACGGGAGGCTACCATCTGTCTCCCAACAGCTGTTCCAGTGGGTTCCGTCCCTCAACCTTCTCTTAGCCTTCAGGGTCCTTGTGACCTGACCATTTTGCTGCTCAGAGGTAAAACAACCCGACCCAGTTTATTAGGCATACTATCCATCATGATATAAATGGCTCATCCCAACACGTAATACGCCACGTGATCGAGATGTGCAGTATAAATCAGGCAGACTAGAGCTCTTCGAGCATCAGTTAGAGTTGGATTGAGCGTCAGAATGGGCAAAGCGAGCGATCTGAGCGATTTTGAATGGGGCATGAGAGTTGGAGCTCTCCCAAACTGCCGTCCTCCTGGGCTTTTCACGCACCGTACCGTTTCAAGGGTTTACCGAGAATGGTGCGGAAAGCAAAAAAATACCAGTGATCGGCGATTCTGTGGACGAAAACAGATAGGGAATCAGAGGGATCAATGGAGATTGGCGAGAATCATGCAAGTGAACAGAAGGGACACAATCAGGGAAATCACAGTAGAATTAAACATTAATGTGTCATCCCCGAATGCACCACTTATCGGACCTTGTCGCGAATGTGCTACAACAGCAACCGACTATGCCGAGGTTGATGCTGTCAGCGAAGAACGCGAAAGCGGGTCTCCAGTGGGTGCAGGAGCATCGAAACTTAATCGTTGTGGACAGGAAAAAGGAGCCCGGTCGGACGAATCAAGGTTCCTTTTGCATCATGCTGAGGGAAGGATCAGAATTTGGCGCAAGCAATATGAGGCTGTGGAGCCATCGTGCCTGGTGTCAACAGTACAGTATAGTGGTGACGGTGTGACAGTGTGAGGAATGTTTTCCTGGCACACATTAGGTCTCTCTGATACCCATCAAAGGATGCCACTGACCAAGTTCATCCTTCCATGGCTCCAGTTTATCCTCACTCGGATGGACACGTTCAGCATGAAAATGCACGTGCTCCCAAGGCACGTATCGTCACCTAATGGTTTCAGAAACATGCTGACCAGTTTTCTTTGCTTCCTTTGCCTACACAAGCCCAGATCTAAACTATATTTAGCATCTTTAGGATGAGGTGGTAAGGGCTGTTCGCAGCGAGACTGCGCCGCAGTTCAATTTGCAGCAACTGCGTGACACAATCATTTCCGCATGGTACAACATTCCTGCACAACGCATCCAGCATCTTGTAAGTTCCATGCCTCAAAGAATTCGGGCTGTTCTGAAGGGCAAAGGAGGCGCTACACGCTACTAGGTACAGTCGCTCAAAAAAGTATCCGAACACTATGGTTGATTACAGAATTCAGAAAAAATATCTGGCAATGATTATTTTAGAAATTAGTGATCTGGCAACATTTGTGTCAAGTGACACGAAGGTTGCCAGATCACTAATTTCTAAAAAAATCGTTGCCAGATATTTTTTCTGAATTCTGTAATCAACCATAGTGTTCGGATATTTTTTTGAGCGACTGTAGGTGTACCTAACAAACTCAGTGTATTGCATGCATCCAAAACAACGAACTACTCTCGAAATGCTAGTAAAACAACTCTATGGTAACATCTACGCTATTTGAAAGATCCAATAATCCTTTCTTTAAAATTACCTTTGTGATTTTCGTTACAATTCTAATTTCAACCTACTTACCTTCAATAACTTCGCGGTTCTCTTATCTTTTCCGTCAGATGAATAATAATTATATTCGCATACGAGAAGTCACTCTCATCCCTATTAGATCTTGAAAGTCAGTCGGTTTTGCCCTTTTTATATGTTTTCTGAGATCTGCCATTTTGCATGTTTTCTGAGAGCTGCAACCCGAATTACGTCTGGGCACCAATTTTCAGCTCTTCATCATATGCATATCGAGATTTGACCTCTATTTGAGCTTAAATGATACTCTAGAGTTCAAATTCCGTAAGTTTCCCAGAGATCTATATTCCGAATTATCCCCAGTATAAATTTTCAGAGATCTACCACTTCTGCATCATAGTTAGAAATTGCGTTACTCCCCCCCCCCCCACTAATTTTCTAAGTTTATGCGAGACAGGTTTGCGCTCAAGTACTTAATACCTGGCTTACGAAAGAATCATTCTTCTGTCAAAAAACGAAATACTCTCTTCACATTAAACGTTGCACGAAACTTGAAGCGTAAAGACTGACCATGACGGTAATAAATTGGGAGTAGCAACGTCATCCCTAAGGGAGCCTAGACTCATTTCCTTCGCAGCATCTCAATGGTCCGTAATTGGCGCAACTGAGACTCAATAGCGAAGTAGCTAAACGAGCCACGTGGCGGAACCTAGCCTCTTGGGATATCTGCTAATCAGCAGATATCGAAGGAGAAATGAAAGGCACCAGAAGAGGAGACAAGCAACTGGGATGCTTTGGGAGTTACGCTCTGATTACGTGGATGAGGGAAAGCGGTGGGGGATTTTATACTTTGCTTAAAGAATGCTTCATGATAGTCTGAGAAAAGAATCGTTCCAACAAGATCTTTGCGAACTAGCGATGTGCATTGCGAATGATGTGCAAACAGTTCTTCCATTTAAGGTTAAATAAATGCTGGTTGAATGGATTTATCATGCGTTTAATATTCAGAATTTATTGGTAGCTATAATAATTGACGTTTCATGAAATAGCTGAAAAAATTTAGTTTTGCAGTGAGTGGGATTCGAACCTACTTGTTCCAGTAACATGCCAGGCGTGCTAACCACAACACCATCAATGGCTAACCCTTTATTAAGCTAATTAATTATTAAGCTAACAGACTTTCCTGCATATAATCTGATTGGCTCGGAGCGCCATCTATATCGGGAAATCGTCAACCAAGTTGACTCATATGATGGATTTTCATATTTGTCACTCACGCTCATGGCATTAAATCAAAAATTCAGCAGTAAAGTATCACAGGGAGATTATCTCACTGAGATGCGAGATGGCGAATCCCATTCACGGAAGAGCTAAATTTTTTCAGCTAACTGTTTTATGCTTCCTATATATATTGAACATCTCCTGTGGTACAGCCGCTCAAAAAAATATTCGAACACTATGGTTGATTACAGAATTCAGAAAAGAAATCTGGCAACGATTTTTTTAGAAATTAGTGATCTGGCAACCTTCGTGTCACCTGATTACAGAATTCAGAAAAAATATCTGGAGCGTGTACAGCAACTGTACACGCTCCAGTTACTGCACACGCTCCAGTTTGCTGTGAACGGTAACTGCATACGCTCAATATTTCCGTGAGGGAGGCCACACGATCCAGGTCTTTGTGAGCTCACACGATCCAATGTGCTGTAGACATTAACCGCAACCGCTCCAGTTTGCTGTGAACGGTAACTGCACACGCTCAATATTTCCGTGAGTGAGGCCATACGATCCAGGTCTTTGTGAGCTCACACGATCCAATGTGCTGTAAACATTAACCGCAACCGCTCCAGTTTGCTGTGAAGCCCACACGATCCTGAAAACGGTAACTGCACACGCTCAATATTTCCGTGAGTGAGTCCACACGATCCAGGTCTTTGTGAGCTCATACGATCCAATGTGCTGTGAACATTAACCGCAACCGCTCCAGTTTGCTGTGAACGGTAACTGCACACGTTCCATATTCATTGCATTATATATTCATACGCATTATATATATTAAAAAATATCCGAACACTATGGTTGATTACAGAATTGAAAAAATATCTCGCAACGATTTTTTTAGAAATTAGTGATCTGGCAACCTTCGTGTCACGTGACACGAAACGTACACGAAGTACACGAATGTACGTACACGAAGATAGCCAGATCACTAATTTCTAAAAAAAATCGTTGCCATATTTTTTTTCTGAATTCTATAATCAACCATATTGTTCGGATATTTTTTGAGCGACTGTACTTTACTACTGAATAACTGATGTTTCATTCACAATCGATGAAGACTTTTATCGTGAAGAGCTGGGCTTCAACTTCCTAAACCTTGGAATCAAATCAACCGAATATATCTTTATCTGCAACATCAAGATGTTCAATGATGTATTTCTTTTGTGATCTGATGAGGAAATTTTGACATCGGCAGAGAGTCCTTCACTGGAAAGGGATTAAAGGATTGCCAGGATCATCTCTTCATACCAGATAGAGGGTAGGTTCTTTTTAAGTCTGTGATTCTTAAAACGAGAGATGAGTGTACAGAAAAAAAAAAATTAAAAAACTAAGTAGGAAATTTACGCCTTTTGTTTGCATAGCATCAAAAAAGACATTAAATGAACCTGAAATAGAATTTGATCGTTATCAAAAGTCAAACGAAAAGCAGATCATTGGTAATTTACGTTTCACACTTAAAGAAATCAATTTCATGAGCAATCTTTATTTCCAAAGACTCTTTTGCAACTTCTTTTGATGGGAGATTAGCTCGTTGAGTAGCGAACCAAGCTCATAATACATTGTTCCCAGATTTTGCGACCCAAGTGGGCCAGCATTAAGCTAAAATCTCCGCTTATAGCCGATTAGAAAGGGGACACTGATGATCTTAAAAAGGACACCATCCATCTGATGAGTCGTAAGCCGTGGCCCCTTGTGCAAGAGTGCCATACCCTGTGCATGTTTTTACGTCGGCTTGGGGGTTGGTTTACGTCGGCTTGGGGGTCATGGAGCTCAGCTACACATGAATGCAAAGTTTGTGGTGAAGAATGCCAGAATGTGTCGGCAGAAAGGTGGGCTTTCCTCGGTACATTGAAGTAGCCACTGGATATAAGCGACTTTTTGTTTTTATTATTTCAGTTATCGGAGAAGCTGTTGCCCTAAAGGTCTTTCAAAAGCTTTTGACAAAGAGACAACTCGAGAGCTGCTTCAGGAGGTAAAAGGGAACAGACATCAATAAGAAGCTATTCATAGATTAAAATTGACAGAGCTAATGACAGTGCTGACTGAGAGGCTTCTAGGAAGATTCTGCCGGATCCACGAAGACTACTGACTGAGAGGCTTCTAGGAAGATTCTGCCGGATCCACGAAGACTACTGACTGAGAGGCTTCTAGGAAGATTCTGCCGGATCCACGAAGACTACTGACTGAGAGGCTTCTAGGAAGATTCTGCCGGATCCACGAAGACTTGACTGAGAGGCTTCTAGGAAGATTCTGCCGGATCCACGAAGACTACTGACTGAGAGGCTTCTAGGAAGATTCTGCCGGATCCACGAAGACTTGACTGAGAGGCTTCTATGAAGATTCTGCCGGATCCACGAAGACTACTGACTGAGAGGCTTCTAGGAAGATTCTGCCGGATCCACGAAGACTATTGACTGAGAGGCTTCTAGGAAGATTCTGCCGGATCCACGAAGACTACTGACTGAGAGGCTTCTAGGAAGATTCTGCCGGATCCACGAAGACTACTGACTGAGAGGCTTCTAGGAAGATTCTGCCGGATCCACGAAGACTACTGACTGAGAAAAAGCCTCAAAAATTGCTGACAAAGAATCTCCTTAAAATCTAAGGACTAAGAATCTCCTCCAAAGTTACGGACTGAGAAGAGCATCGAAAAAAGTGCTGATAGAGATGCTCGTCAAAAGGTTCTGTCCTAGAGGATCCACGAAAGCTAATGTCGGAGAAAAACCTCAAAGAGGCCTGATAATTAGAGGAAGCCAGAGATTGGAAGTTATCAACATCCAAATCAAATCCCATACATATTTTGTTCTTCTCCTTCGGTTTTCATCGAACTGACTTAGGGATCTTCCAAAGGAAAATCGAGAGCAGAAGAAATAAAATAATTTCTGTTGAAAGAAGAAAACTCTGCCTTCGTGGACGATATCTACAACATCTTTTAACGAATGTTTTTCAATGCGATTAAAGAGCCAAACTGAAAAAGGATCAGCTGAAAGAGGATTTCCTTAAAAGCTGCGAATTGAGAGAATATTCAAGGGCTGCCAAATAAGAAGAGATTAAAACATGGTGCTGACAGAAAGGCTAATGAAAAGATCTGACCGAGAGGATCCACGAAAACTTCTGACTGAGAAGAGCCTCCAAAAGTTCTGACAGAGAATCTGTTCAAAAGCTGCGGACTGAGAAGAGCCTCAAAAAGCGCTGCCAGAAAATCTCAAAAGCAACTGAGAGATTCCCCACCAAAGACTGCTGAATGACAATAGTCTCAAGCAGTTTTGGTTTAAGTTTGAGGAAAGCAAAAGGAAAAAGAGCGCCCAATGCTTTGCCCTTTAATGCTTAGATTCAGTCCATAATTCCGACTGTTTTCCTTTCTGTTCTATTTCCCATTGGCTTTGAATCACTGAAAATTGCGTCATCTTTCCACACAGTGATGCAACAGCCACCTGAGGTTCGAGATCTGTTCTTCTTCTTGTTCATCGGAAATGCGGAGGCGATCCGTTGCTCCGTCGCCATCGTGATACCCTGAGATGAGATCCCTTTGTCCCGCGGGGATGGGAATTGCGAAACTTTGCTCTTTCTGCTTATCGTCATTTCCACCAGATGATTACTGACACGTCATTTCCTGTTTCCTTTCGTCACGCAATATCAGCATCGACGGTAGGAAGGAGACGATGGAAACGAAACAAACGGAAAACTGGGAATTATCTGCATCGAACCTTAAAAAAATATATCTCCCTTGTCTAGCAGAATACAGATTTAAAGAAAGCAATGGGATTTTTATATTTTCTGTTTCGGTTTCCCGGCAACGATGACACTCTAAGAAGCCTCTTGGGAATATTTCGAATACAATAGTTCTTGGTCTAATTCAATGCTTAGGTAAGTTGGGGTATTTTTTGCCTCTGAGCGTTACTTTTCTTGCTCACAAGGGGCTAAATGGCAAGGTCACCTAGATCCCAAGGGCTCAGAGAAAGATGGGAAAGGGTTTGGATTGGATTGTTTTACCTCTGAGCGGCACTTTTTGCACACCATGGGCTAAATGGCCAGGCCACAAGGACCCCGAAGGCTCAGAGAAGGTTGAGGGTGGGGACCCACTGGAACAGCTGTTGGGAGACAGATGGTAGCCTCCCGTCAAGGCCATCCAGCGTGTTCTTTAACGTGCACAGGGTATGGCTCTCCCGCACACGGGGCCACGGCTTAACGTCCCATCCGACGGACGGCGGCCTTTTCAAGCCCATCGGTGTCCCCTACTGACCATGGGCAGGGCGGGGAAATTTTGCGGAGATAAATCTCAACGCTGACCCAGCTGGGACTCGAACCTGGGAACTACAGATTACGAGCCTGGCGCGCTACCGACTGAGCCACCCCCGCCCCTGATGGGAAAGGGTATCCACTAAATAGATTTTAGGAGATAGATGGAAACCTCGTTCAATGTCATCTAGCCTATTCTTTAACGGGCACAGATTATGGCTCTTTGTTTTCTGTACAAGATGGTGGAGTGGGGGGGTGGGGGGCTCAGTCGGAGGGGGCTCGTTATTGTTTCTTCTGCAGTGCCCAGGTTCGAGTCCCAGCTGGGTCAACGTTCAGATTTATCTCCGCAAAATTCCCCTCCCTGCCCATGGTCAGTAGGGGACACCGATGGGCTTGGAAAGGCCGCTGTCCGTCGGATGGGACGTTAAGCTGTGCCCCGTGTGTGGGAGAGCCATACCCGTGCACGTTAAAGAACACGCTGGATGGCCTTGACGGGTGGGCTATCATCTCTCTCCCAACAGCTGTTCCAGTGGGTCCCCTCCCCCAACCTCTGAGCCTTCGGGGTCCTCGTAACCTGGCCGTTTAGCCCATGGTGTGCAAAAAGTGCCGCTCACAGGTGAAACAACCCAACCTGTATAAGATGGCCACGATTTAATGTCCCATCCGACGAACGATGACCTTTCCAAGTCCATCGGTGTTTTATATCTCACCGGAGGATAGCAGAAATGAATCTCAACACACGCATAGTTAGGACTCGAATCTGGGAATTGCAGATTACGAGCCGGGCGATCGCCTCTCGCCTTTGCCTTTCTTATTGCGAAGAATACTTATTAGATGTTTCAGCTGTCCTACATCCAAGCCATCTAAAAATATTACTTTAAAGTACTTTAGCTCTGCTTTTTCTTTTGCTAAGTAAGCAGAGAGAGTCCTTCAGTTCTATTAAGAAGAGAGAGGTGGGACTTTACCACCCCCTTCAGTTCTTTTAAGAAGAGAGAGGTGGGACTTTACCACCCCCTTCAGGTCTCTTGAGAAGAGAGAGGTAGGACTTTACCACCCCCTTCAGTTCTCTTAAGAAGAGAGAGGTGGGACTTTACCACCCCCTTCAGTTCTATTAAGAGGGAAGAAGAGAGAGAGAGGTGGGGGAGATATTTTACCACTTCATTTCTATTGAAGAGAAAGAAGAGAAAGATGTGGATATACCCTGACACTTTCTTCATTGCTATTAAGAAGGAAGTAGAGGAAGGAGGAGGAATCCTACTACCTTCGTTCATTCCTATTAAGGAGGAAGATGGATGAGGGAATACCTTACAACTTCCATTGATTTTAATTAAGGAGAAATGAGAGGTAGATGCCACGCCTTCCCTGTTGCCTCCTACTAAAAAGGTAGAAAAGGAAGAAAGGGATACTGCATCTCCCTCCTCTTAAGTAACTGCAATGACGGTTCAGACACGACGAAGAAATTTATTTGCTTGATAAGATCCCTTTTGTATGAGCAGGCAAAGGAAGACCCAACGTTAGATGAATTACGAAGGAAAAGATCAATTCAAACTATTAAAAGCTAATAATTCTTAATCAGTAGCACATTACGAATTCGAATATTATTTAAAGTTTGAGAATTCTGAAATTTCTCTTAAACGATGCTTGCAGTTTAAAATGAAGCAAACAGAACTGTGATATTTGATTACGAAATGTTTAAACGGAACACGACTTCCGTCAGGGACGGAAAAGGAAAATGTTCAATTGATAATTGGAAGATGGATCTAAAGAGAATATCATTCAAGGCATCAGAGTGACGAAGGTGATTTATTCTTTCAAAAAGAGAATTCTGATTTGAAGCGTAAACAGGGAGATCTCGTTCACAGTGCTTTGCTTAAAAAGAAGCGTTCAGCGAAAAGATGTTAGAAGGAGTACTTACATTATGAGACTTACATTTTCTATAGTTTGGTTCTTTAATCGGATTGAAAAGCATTCGTTAAAAGCTGTTGTAAATATCGACCACAAGAGCAGAGTTTTCTTCTTTCAAGTGAAGTGATTTTATTTCTTCTGCTCTCGATTTTCCTTTGGAAGATCCGTAAGTCAGTTCGCTGAAAACCGAAGGAGAACTAAATGTATGTGGGATTCGATTTGGATGTTGAAAACTTTGTATCTCAGGCTTCTTCTAAATCATCGTCTCTTCAATTAAAACTCGTTTCAACATTCGGGACATCAATGCAGAGATCTCCCTCTCCACACCCTCCCCGCAACACGGTCCCGGTGGATGTTGGCGGAGTTCCGAGAAGAAATCATGTGACCCGCATTGGCTGGAGAAGAGAGAAGCTGTTGCATCGTTTCGTTCTCTCTGCACGAGCAAACGTCTCCGAGCCCAATCAGCGCAATGACGTGGATCGATCGATTGCTACGATCAGTGCTCGGCAAATAAAATGCGAGGGTGGTGGAGCACTTACGGCGGGAGACAGAGAGGACTCAGAAGCATTCACTTGGGGAGAGTTACATCGCTCAACGTGGAAGGAGATCGACCTTCTACTCCAAATAAATACTCCAAATAAAGAAGAGGGAAACCATTTGGGTTGGGTTGTTTTACCTCTGAGCGGAACTTTTTTGCACACAATGGACTAAATGTCCAGGTCACAAGGACCCCGAAGGCTCAGAGAAGGTTGAGGGAGGGATCCACTGGAGCAGATGTTGGGAGACAGATGGTAGTCTCCCGTCAAGGCCATCCAGTCTGTTCTTTAACGTGCACAGGTTATGGCTCTCCCACACACGGAACCACGACTTAACGTCCCATCCGACGTATGGCGGCCTTTCCAAGCCCATCGGTATCCCCTATTGACCGTGAGCAGGGCGGGGAGTTTCGCGGAGATAAGTCTCAACGCTGACACAGCTGAGACTCGAACCTGGGAACTGCAGATTACGAGCCTGGCGCGCTACCGACTGAGCCACCCCCGCCCCATCTTTGTGAAGGCGAGAAGGAAGTTCATTTTGAAGATCTATAACTTCTAATTAAAATAAGCGCTTTGTGGAAAAATGTGACTGAGGGTAATTTAAAGATCAAAATCAAAGCTATTTAAATCTCGATTTTCGACAATATTCTTCCAGTATTTAAACAGATTTGGAGTTTAAACATTTAAGAGCAGCAAAGTGTTAAGAAATTTATTATAAAATGAAACGAATTTTGAAGGAATTATACACACACACACACTTTTAAAATATGTAATTGTATTCGTTTAATTTTCTCTGCAAGAGCAAACGCCTCGGAGGCCAATCAGCGCAAAGACGTTGATCGATCGATTGTTACGATCAGCGCTCGGAAGATAGTATTTGTGTTGGTATGTTTTACCTCTGAGCGGCACTTTTTTGCACACCATGGGCTAAATGGCCAGGTCACATGGACCCCGAAGGCTCAGAGAAGGTTGGGGGAGGGGACCCACTGGAACAGCTGTTGGGAGACAGATGGTAGCCTCCCGTCAAGGCCATCCAGCGTGTTCTTTAACGTGCACAGGGTATGTCTCTCCCGCACACGGGGCCACGGCTTAACGTCCCATCCGACGGACGGTGGCCTTTCCAAGCCCATCGGTGTCCCATACTGACCGTGGGCAGAGCGGGGAATTTTGCGGAGATAAATCTCAACGCTGACCCAGCTGGGACTCGAACCTGGGAACTACAGATTACGAGCCTGGCGCGCTACCGACTGAGCCACCCCCGCCCCGGAAGATAGTATACGAGGATGGTGGAGCACTTAGCAGAAGGGATTCTTTCCGACTCAGAAGCATTCACTTGGGAAGAGTTACATCGATCAACGTAAGAGATGGAAGGAGATTGACCTTTTAGTCAAAATCAAAAAGGAAACTAAATTGTTTCTGTGCGAAGGACAGAAGGATTCAGAATTGCCTGGAATTGTGCATCTGCCAAGTGGGATGCAACTCATATTTTTTGAGCACCCTCAACAGATGAGATACGAGCTCCTTCCTTTTTTGTCCCCTCGTTGCGCTCACGAGGCTGCCAATGTTGATAATGACGTCTGCATCATATGACAATGGTGTCATGGGAATGTTGATGATGTCCGCAAACACTGAGAGAAGAAGCGAAGAGTGGCAGATGAATAAAAGAAAAAAAATATTCATAAAAAGAGAATCCGTTTTTTGCTTCTAAGCTTCATTTCGTCAAAGGAGAGATATTTACCTGTTGCAGAAGTTTCCGCTTCGGAGAAGGCACAAAAGAGAGCAAGCTCCTTTTCGTTGCCAGCGCATTTCGTTGTCTCGGCGAGGGACAAAAGAAGCTTTCTTTTTTATCCTTTTTTGTCGTGAAAAGAGATGGCAAACAAAAGAAGGCTCTGGGAAGTGGGGAGGAAGTGGCGAATGGCAACCCTCCTTCACCATCATCCCTGGGGCGCCTGGCAGTCTGTTGCCTTCAGAGATGCATTGATGGCGAAAGCTCTCGAACTCGATTTAAAATTGCAAGCGACATTAAAAATTTTTTTTCGCTCCTCAGAAGCTAACTGTGAAAGGTTTTGATTCTTGCTTCGTTCACATCCAATCGCATTTCATCTGAAGAGAAATCGGTTTTCGAGAATAATCTATTCAATGAAAATAAATTTCATCTCGAGCTGCTCTTGTCGATGATAATAAAATTCATCTCGAGCTGCTCTTGCCGATGAAAATAAATTTCATCTCGAGCTGCTCTTGTCGATGAAAACAAATCGATTACGGGCAGCTTTTGCCGATGAAATTAAATTTCATCTCGAGCCGCTCTTGTTGATGAAAATAAATCGCTTACCGGGCAACTCTTGCCGATGAAAATAAATTTCATTTCGAACTGCTCTTGTCGATGAAAATAAATCGCTTACGGGCAGCTCTTGCCGATGAAAATAAATTTCATTTCGAGCTGCTCTTGTTGATGAAAATAAATCGCTTACCGGGCAACTCTTGACGATGAAAATAAATTTCATTTCGAGCTCCTCTTGTCGATGAAAATAAATCGCTTACGGGCAGCTCTTGCCGATGAAAATAAATTTCATCTCGAGCTGCTCTTGTCGATGAAAATAAATCGCTTACGGGCAGCTTTTGCCGATGAAATTAAATTTCATCTCTAGCCGCTCTTGTTGATGAAAATAAATCGCTTACCGGGCAACTCTTGCCGATGAAAATAAATTTCATTTCGAGCTGCTCTTGTCGATGAAAATAAATCGCTTACGGGCAGCTCTTGCCGATGAAAATAAATTTCATTTCGAGCTGCTCTTGTTGATGAAAATAAATCGCTTACCGGACAACTCTTGCCGATGAAATTAAATTTCATTTCGAGCTGCTCTTGTCGATGAAAATAAATAGCTTACCGGGAAACTCTTGCCGATGAAAATAAATTTCATTTCGAGCTGCTCTTGTCGATGAAAATAAATCGCTTACGGGCAGCTCTTGCCGATGAAAATAAATTTCGTTTCGAGCTGCTCTTGTCGATGAAAATAAATCGCTTACCGTTCAACTCTTGCCGATGGAAATAAATTTCATTTCGAGCTGCTCTTGTCGATGAAAATAAATCGCTTACGGGCAGCTCTTGCCGATGAAAATAAATTTCATTTCGAGCTGCTCTTGTCGATGAAAATAAATCGCTTACCGTTCAACTCTTGCCGATGGAAATAAATTTCATTTCGAGCTGCTCTTGTCGATGAAAATAAATCGCTTACCGGGCAACTCTTGCCGATGAAAATAAATTTCGTTTCGAGCTGCTCGTCGATGAAAATAAATCGCTTACGGGCAGCTCTTGACGATGAAAATAAATTTCATCTCGAGCTGTTCTTGTAAATGAAAATAAATCGCTTCTCGAGCAGTTCTTGCCGATGGAAAGAAATAATTCCTCAAGAAACATCCGGTGGATGAAAATAAATCTTTTCTCGAGCTGCTCTTTCCGATGGAAAGAAATAGTTTTTCAAGAAATATCCGGTGGATGGAAATTCTTATAGATGGAA